>CM052092.1:21837622-21853165 GCA_028453745.1 Agapostemon virescens | reverse complement strand
AAAAAGTCAAGACGTTTGGTCCAATCTTAAAAAAGTTATTTAGGTTTGAAGAGTGTACGAATACTTTCGTGCGCCACTGTATGTATTCTTTTGTTCATACATCTCCCCAGTGATTTCTTGTTTAATCAATATGTTCTTTGTGTCTTGTTTTTCGTGTCGATTTATATTAAGAGTTTATATTAAAAAGGACTCTGATTACCAGTTTATTCTATTTATCCGATTAACGATTCAATAGTGACCCGTCAATACGACGAATTCTAATATTTTTAATTTACGTCTATTGAAACTGTAACGATGCATTCATGAAGAATTGTTCAACCTATATCTTTTGACGTATACTGTAAAAAATTGCTACAATTTTCAATAGGGAATTTATTGCTGCTATTATAAAGTAATGTATGGAAAAACGGTCAGCTTTAATGCTCCATAAAACTAACATCGTCAAACGATCTCATACGCGTAATCCGTTGCGAATGTGCCAGTGCAATAGCGTAAAATTCTATTTTACAGAAGATTGTTGCGCGTGCAGGTCTATAAAAATATAAATTGGCATAAAACTACTCGGTCGAGTGTTGTAAGTTCATGAATAACGTTCGATTGGATGCCTGCGATCGTAAAGCCACCGAGTTAACAGGTTGAAAACCAGAGAAACTGGCTAGAGACAGACGCGCGCGGTATCCTTTCGTCTTGTGTCACCGGGATCGGTTCTCGATTGATCATTGGCAAACGCTTTGAAAGCTATTATATTGGATAGTCGCAAAAGAGTTGAGAGATTTTTGTCACTAGATGTTGTTTGGTGTCATATATCGGGCAACACTAATCAGATTGCGGTCATATTGACGCGCATTTCACAGCCGACGTTACAGTCTACAATCTACAATTTTCATGAAGACAGTTTTATATTTCGTTGATCGTATCAAAAGTAATATCAGTGTGAGAATTCGTGAAATGTCTGAAAAAATTTGCTATGTTTTGCAAGTTTGCTACGAAAAAGTCAAAAACGCTGCACAAACCTGGGAAAAAATTTGTGGCGTTTACGGTCAAGATGCTTTATCAAATGCACATTTTAGTATAATACATTCCAGTGCATTCTAACATATTCTTTTATATTATGGTCTGTTATGTTGTAATTTTGTACATTCTAGTATATTCTTGTATATTCTAGTATGTTATAGCACATTCTAGTGAATTTTTTTATATTATGGCATATTTTAGTATATTCTTGCATATTCTGGTTTATTATGATATATACTAGTACATTCTGTGAATTCTAGTATATTATGGTACATTTTAGTATATTCTGGTATATTCTAGTATATTCTAGTGAATTTTTGTATATTATGGTATATTGTAGTATATTTTTGCATATTCTGGTATATTATGATGTATACTAGTACATTCTGTGAATTCTAATATATTCTGGTACATTATATTCTTATATATTCTGGAATATTCTAGTACATTCTGTGAATTCTAGTACAGTCTGGTACATTCGTCAAAAGTAATATTAGTGTGAGAATTAGTGAAATTTAAAAAAAAATTTATTATGTTTTGCAAGTTTGCTACGAAAAAGTAAAAAACGCTGCACAAATCTGGGAAAAAATTTGTGGACTTTACGGTCAAGATGCTTTATCAAATGCAAGAGCATATAGATGGTTTGCTCGCTTCCGTTCAAGAAATTTCGATATTAAGATGCACCACGCTTTAGTCGACCGATCGCTGAAAAAGTCGATGAAATGATGCAAATTGTTGAGCAAGATCAGCATATAAGCAGTCATGAGATTGTTAGGGAACTGAACATTTGCCGTTCAACCGTTTTGGATCATTTGCAGAATGCTGGATAAGAAAAAGAAGCTTGATGTTTGGCTACTTCGTGATTTAACAGAGAAAAATTTGATGGATCGATTTCCATCTGCGAATCATTGCTAAATCGTAATAAAATCGAACCATTTTTGAGCTTGGCTAGGAAGTTTTGATGTATTCACCGTATAACCCACAGCTTGCATCATCTGATTAGCGTTTGTGTCTGCAAAACTACCTTGATGATAAAAAGTTGATTTAACACTTAACCTCATGATTTAACACTTTGGCTGCCACGTCACCCACATAAGGGTGACGCAATTATTTGTGCGATTTTTAAATGAATTTTCACGTTAATATATTCATTACATTCAATCTGACGGTGGTCTAGAAAATGCAAGAAGGTTGGAGAACTACTCAGTGTCATAGATTTTGTTCTTCCAATTTTTATTTTATGCATAATACTCGATAATTTGCTCTGACTTTATGCAATTTTTGCGGCTGCTGGTTTGGCAGTCAATGTGTAACAGAGAAAAATTTGATGCATCGAGTTTCCGACTGCGAATCATTGCTCGAACGTAATGAAATCGAACCATTTTTTAAAAGATTGGTAAAGGCCGATAAAGTATGGATCATATACGACAACAATGTGCAAAGAAGCTCGTGGAAAAAGACCGGCGAATCATCAGAAACGGTGGCAAAACCAGGATTGACTCCAAGAAAGGTGATGCTGTGCGTTTGGTGCGATTGGAAGGGAATTGTCTATCGTGAAGTTTGACCGCCTGGTCAAACGATTCATTTTAAACTCTACTGTCAACAATTAATCAGGTTAGAGAAATCGATTAAAAAAACAGACCAGAATCGATCAACGGAAAAGGTATTGCGTTCTATCACGACAACGCCAGACCACACACAAGTTTGATGACTTTCCAACAATTGAGAGAGCTTGACTAGGATGTTTCTATGCATCCACCGTACAGCCCAGACCTTGCATCATCGGATTATCGTTTGTCTCGATATCTGCAAAACAACCTTGATGGTAAAAAGTTGGATTCAATAAAGCACTGCGAAAATTGTTTAGCCAAGATTTTAACCGATAAATCACAGAAAAATGGAAAAAGGACATAGATAATAATGGCCAATATACAGGGTGGTCCACGCAATTGTTTCAAGTCATAACTCCGTTATTATTGCATTTACCAAAAAATGCCAAAGGAGAAAAATAAATGGTTCGAAGAGCACTACATCTGTAGGCCTTTAAATTTTGTTTAGATGCAGCAGTGCATGTGCAACTAATTGCATCATTTCTTTAAATAGAAATGCATATTTTTTTGTACACAGACCGATTCTTCAGACCGTAAAAAATGATTAAGTACCATGGCAAAAATTTAATAGACCTCGAGATATTTAAAAAAAATGTCTTTATTGCAGATGATACTCAAACACTTCATGACTATGTTGTAAAGGTAAACACCCTTTCGACATTGTTATCATAACAGAAACTGATTTGTACGAGTAAGCATTTCATCATTTAGTAGCAATTCACGTATCGTAACTCGAGTACGAAAACTAAGAATGAGACATACGAATAAAGACATTTTTTGAAAATATCTAGAGATCTAATAATTTTTTTACCATGGTACCCTAATAATTTTTTAAGTAGAATGAACAGAAGAATCGATCTGCGTACAAAAAAATATGCATTTCTATTTAAAGAAATGATGCAATTGTTAGTTGCACATGCACTGCTGCATCTAAACAAAATTTAAAGGCCTACAGATGTAGTGCTCTTCGAACCATTTATCTTTCCCCTTTGGCATTTTTTCGTAAATGCAATAATAACGCAGTTAAGACTTGAAACAATTGCGTGGAGCATCCTGTATACTTGAATAAAATTCATTTTGAATACACGAAATGTTTAATCAAAAAATGAGAAAAATCTCTCAATACTTTCCCGACTATCCAATACATCGATGATCCACGAAGCAACAAAGGATCGCTGCGAACGGCCCATCCCGGAGACTGAGTTCGTTAGTCGACCACTCGCTCGTATAATTTCTGGGCCGTGCGTAATTCAAACGCACTCCCACTTACGTCACGTGATTATATCGTTTCCGCGGCTGTTTATATAGCGTCGTTTCGGTTTTAATTGTACCGACCCGTATTGTGTATCCGGTCGCGGAAATTGCGGTGCGCCAGACCCCGGCGAATCGCTTCCGAAACTGTTTTGCCGATGATTACTTTCGCCTGAACGGCGAGCCAAAAGTCTGTGGGACCGACGGGGTGGTGGAGAGGGAGGGTAGTATCCGTGATCAAGGAACTATGGAAAATATGGGAACTATGGGTACATCCGCGAAATACGTTCACACCGTCGAAAAATCAACGAACAATCAATTTCTAGATTGTTTCGATAGAGCAGGGATTCCAGACTTCGGGACGAAAGATAGCACATCTTACATTTTTATAAGCTTTCAAGTTAAACTTTAGGAAAATTTGTTTTCCATGTCATCATCAGTTTACGGCATGCCTAAACAGGATGATCGATGTTGTTCACAGTATTCGCAACGACAAAATTCAACGCTTGCAAATCTAAATTTTAAAATAAAAAAAATAGCGCAAGCAGAAAATCTACATTTCGGGAATAAGAAGTATCGAACATAATATGTATTTAACAGAATGTGTAACAACATTGTGTGAATTACGTTCGTTAAAATATGTAGACAATAGTGAAATATGTAGCATATCAAAACTAGAAAATGAACTATATCGAATGGCAAAAGTATCAAAAGTCACAAATAGGAGTTGTCAAATTGTAATGGGTCTATTGAAAGATCAGAAAATTATAGAAGAAAGTGTTGCACGTCTGCAGATCCTATTTGCTTGTAAAAACGAGCAACGATGACATCGACATCAAGTTCGAAGGTGACTGGCAGACAAATTGCGCGATATTGATATACGAAGAAACGTGAGACGCGTTTTGAAACTGTGCAAGTACTTGGTAAGGAGAAAATTGCAGAAGAAAATGTTTGAATATGTAATTGAATTGTATTAACAAAAGTGAAGAAACGTAACGATCGGTTGGAATTTACTATACGTATGTAAAATAACATAAACAAATAACATTGATAAAAATTTAAGGATTGCAACGACGAGTAACAGTAAAAAAACCTGACATCCATAGGATAAAATAATTCATGTAGAATGAAAATATCCTAGATCAGAAGAAATGCTTTGGCTTTCCTCTTAAAATAAGTTCGAGTGCAAAGGGTTAAATCTAGTTTTGTTTACATTTGCATCTTCGTTGAGCATTAATAAAAGCACTTTTCAGTTATCCACGAGCTCAAGTTCGAAGACACGAACAGAAATATCCTTCTTTGCACAAGTTCCTACTATGGAACGTTAAATCTTCCTCGATCTGCTATATTTTCTTCATATAATTTTTAAGAGAAGCCTCTGTCTTGCTTTTTAATTCCACACACTTCGAGGGATTTCTAAATCTAAATTCCGCAGTTGATCGATCAATTTTGGAATCCAAATTGCTTCGACTGCGAAGGGTTAACAGAATTAATATAATAAATAATTTTTAACAGAATAACATAATTTTTAACAGAAGCCTTTGTCTTGCTTTTTAATTCCACACACTTTGAGGGATTTCTAAATCTAAATTCCGCAGTTGACCGATCAATTTTGGAATCCAAAGTGCTTCGACTGCGAAGGTTTAACATAAAATTGCACAAACTTTTAATAAACACAATCTCGTCGTTATCATATAGCAGTGTGCATTAATCTAGTTCAGTGCTCGGTAGTTCCACTGTCAAAAAACTACTTTTACATTGTAATTAGTAAAGAAATGATAAGAGAATTTTACCGAGGTTGCCTCGTCGCTTCGCAATAAAGATTGCTGTCAGCACCGAGAGATCCATTAAAAAGGTTTTCAGTTATGAACCGTGAACCTTAAAAAAATCTGAAATAATCGGCGGTCGGTAAATTGTTATTCGATTGTAATGTACTGTAACTGTTACTGGTTAATTTTGAAATTGAAATTGCTTTGAGTGCAAAGGGTTAAATCTAGTTCTGTTCACACTTGCATCTTCGTTGAGAATTAATAAAAGCACTTTTCCTTTATCCACGAGCTCAAATTCGAAGACACGAACAGAAATTTCCTTCTATAAACAAATTCCTACCATCGAACGCTAAATCATCGTCGATCTGCTTTACTTTTTTCATACCAATTTTAATCATTTGCTCTGCGTTCGACGCGTATACTCGTCGTTGCTGGATCTTAATTCCGCACCCTATGAGGGATTTCTAAATCTAAATTCCGCAGTTGACCGGTTAATAATCTCTTTAAACTCTTCCTACTTCACGAACAAGACGCGTAAAGCGTTTTTGAGCTTCTTCTGTTGCATAGTCATGACGCAACGTGTCAAGCCACTTATTCTATGTATACCTACTCGATCCAATACAACGAGACGAGTCGGTGTAGCAGCAGCTTGCATCCTTTGCTAACTATCCGAGACGTAAACTTCTACTCTATCGCACTCCAGTGGTTACTTCGTGCATGTATTTACTTTATAACTTTACTGACTCAACTCGTTGGACGAAGCATTCTGCGTACGTACATATTTTACTTCGCGTCCTTCGTAAGTTTTCATTTGTATTTGAAGTTTTAGAGAAAATCTATTCTGTCGCTAAACATGTTTAAAAAATATATATATATATATATATTTAAATATGTTTAAAATATATGTATATATAAACATGTTTAGAATATATGTATATATTATATATATATACATAGTTATATATACATATATATATACACATATATGAGTGTTTATGCTATTACAATTTAATAAAACACGCAATATATATTCCGTAAAGAAGAAATAATTGCTATATTTTAAATATCAAAATATTTGGACCAATTTTAGAAATTTATCACTCGTACTAAACAAAGTCTATCTGTATTTAATTTGATTCTAGCTTGCATGTATTTGAATTCGTTAAAATAACTGTGATGTGCAGCGAAGATAAAGTTTTAAAGAGTTAAAAAGTTGAAAAAATATAAGAACATCGATGTATCAGTCGCGACTTATTAAAATTGTTGAACAAATAACAAAGTTCCTATTTTGGTGTCTGTTTGTCGCAATTGATGCAGAAAATTTTTGTTTTGCATGACAATTTTCACGATATGATACGAGACAAGTCAAATTAATACAATTGTGTACAAACATTGTCGTTATCGGACAGAATAAAATGAAAGTTATGAAAGTTATTAAAAGATCATGAGGAACAAAGGGTAGCTGTCCCTCTTCACTGGTATAATCTAATCTAACACTTGGGGATTACATAATTGTTTTTCATAATTTCACTCGATTGACTTTAAAAGTGAATGATGGCAATTAAAAGTAATCTGGTTTCACAAATTTGTTACCGAGTGTACGAAGATAGTTACATTTTTATGATATTTTAATAACCTAAATGATATTATTCTTAGATCGATCAAAGCATGTTCTCGTTCTCTTCTCGATATGTACTTTACTTCTTTTGCAATCATGAAAACATAAATAAGTTCTGTAATTTCGAGCCACATAGAAGAATATATTGAATTTTCGATATATTTCTTTAAATCTGCTAAAATTATAAAAAAAGGAATGCCTATGTCGTTTCTGTTTCTTACAGTAATTTAGTAATAATGGAACAATTTGCTGCACAAGTTAGATAACATGTACATCGATAAAGATTCGTTTAACGTAACACAAAGTTGATCTTAAAAAGGCAAACACGAATACACTTTTGGACAAGTCTAATGAGATTTGTATGTAGTCGATACAGATAATCGATGCAAACAATCTTTCTTCACAGAAATACATTACTTTCAGTGAACCGTGTCAAGCGATGGGAACAATTTTTAGAAAAATGTTCTGTTTATCGAAATCGAAGGATATCTCGGTTTCTCAAGAGTGTCGCCTCGGTATAAAATAAAGCGAAAGTTTATTCCTGAATTCATGAATTCTTTTTGTCCCATAAAATATGAGAACAACGAAAAATTGAGTCAGCGAAATTCAAGGAAACATTTGATCCGCCCTCTTGCTGCAATCCTCCGGCAATACCCAATTTATTGTGTGGGATTCTCACCTAGTCGAGGTTTATTTGCGAATGACTCAGTCAGGACAATCTACAAGCCCCATAAATCTTCTACTGTTGCTAAATTTCGGATGGTTTTCAATAGAAACGATATGTTTGTCCCGAGTTCTCGATACGCGTCTCTGATAATACTTCTATCGCAACAGAAACCGTTCAAATCTCAGTTCTTCGAATCTGTTGCGATATCTTTGAGATTCTTTGGGAACTTCCTCGCTTACAAGGAACATTATTCCGATGATGAGACAATCGCAAAAATTTGTTGCCAGTTAAAAGTGTAGTGGTGACCGTGACAAGTGGGTAAATTTTTCAGTTTCTTCGTTTCTGCAGTTTTCGTGTGAATCGATTATATAAAAAACGGTGTGCTAAACGATTCGTTTCCACTTTACCATCGTAAGTATAACTTTGAGAAAAGTATATACGTAATAAGTTTTAATTAAAATTAAAAATATTAACACTTTACCAACTGGCAAATTTTATCAAGGTCCATTGTCCATGATCGAAAACTGTTTTATGGAATTTCGGGCTTAAGCTTTTATGCACAGAAGTGCAAATACCGTAGACTTTGTTACTGCAAAGTTACAAGAAGAAAATTAATAAACCAGTACTCAATTCATAATTGAATTGTATCAATATCGTATACTCCGGTCTCTCCTCTGTTACAATTTATGTACCACATATTCGTATACCCTTTACAAACGAACAACTTCGTTAAAACTGAATCGAACTGACTTGCGTTCTTTTTTTCGAGAAATTAGAAAGATGAATTTACTAGGTAAGGGGTACATAATTTTCTAAAAAAATTGTTATTGGTTGCAATTACGCGGAAAAAGCAAAGGTTACCAATTTATAATTTTTTTAAGATGTCTTTCATAGTTCCAAGTAAGTTGAATACATGTGGAAAGCTTCATTTAAATCGTTCAAGATTGCTATGACATAGAATTCATTGAAAATATCGAAAATGACATGAATTGCTTCCAAACGAAATGCAAATCCTAAATTCAATGATTTTCATATGTTACAATGCCTCAGACTTTTTTATAAGTTAGTCAATTTTTATGAAATGTTACATATATAACTTAGATTATTTACGAACGATGTTTTACCTTTTCACAATAGCCACAGATAAAAAACTCTAATCGTGACCTTCAATATTTTCTTCGCGTCTGCAATCGAGAGCAATTTTTTCAAAAATTATTTACGTATTGCTCGGTATATAAATTTCCTTAGCAATTTAAAAACATTTGAGTTGTTTTATCCGATTTTAAAAAAGTAATTTGTGTCTAAAGGGTGTACGGATACTTTTAACGCTGAGTGTAAAAACTCAACAAAGGTGATACAAATGGAAGAGGAATTGTGAAAAAAGCTTTCTGCTTCAATTTCTTCATTCGTTCTATGTATATTGATCGTGCAAAGTCACATCAGTTTTTGGTGGCATCTTTAATTTATCCTTTCCTGATCTCTTTGCCATAAACATTCAAAATACATAAAAAGATCTACACTCCGGGACAAAAAGATAGCCCACCTTATATTTTTCCATATTTTGTGTTAAAAGCTGATCTAGATACATATTTTCTTTTACCGATAACTCGGGGCATGTCTGTGCATACAATTTACGAAATATCATCCACAACATATACTTCGACAGGATTCTAACACGAAAAGTATAAATGTTATTGTTCGCAAGCGGAACAAAATGATAGCACCTGTAGTATTATAAATCTACGCTTTCCAGTTACACCGAAGCTCGCGAATTGCGAACATCAACCTCGGAACATACAGTGGTTCGCGAAAGTATTCGGATACTATTTAAATCTAAATAACTTTTTGAAGATTGTACCAAACGTCTTGATTTTTCTTGAGCAATTAGATGCATCGATTTACTAAATGATATGCGAAAAGTATTTTAGAAAAATGTCAGTTAACCCTCTTTAGGCCAAATTTCTTTCTTAAATATAAAAAAAATGTATGCAACGGAGAATCAGCCATTACAAACCTATATATGCTGATTAAAAGAAATTTAACAGTATAAACAATTTTATTATAATTTGTAACTTTGTAACTCTGCAGTAAGCTTTGCACCATTTTCTTTGACTTCGCAACGACTCTATCATCTTCTTCAACATAAATATATTTTATATTGCTACATTTATTATACTTCAATGTTTGACCCCTTGCTTTATCATTTTCTTTGATTCTACAATTACTCATATACAGTGGCTCACAGAAGAATTCGGACACTCTTCAACCATATATAACTTTTTTAAGATTCGACCAAACGCCTTGACTTTTCTTGAGGAATTAGTTGCATTGATTTAATAAATGATATACAAAATGAATTTTGTAAATATTGGAATTGGTATGAATTACATGACCAATAAAAAAGGAACTTTTTAAATATTTTTTATTTCAGTATTTAAAATTTGAGAGACGCATCTTGTAGATCCGTAATAATTACACACATGCAGAAAAATTCATTGAAATCGATTCACGTACACACGAGCTGCGTGCCATCGAAAATAATGAAAATCGCAATTTTTCACGATTTTTGGCCTGTTTCTGCTTAAACTCCACAAATTCTTACATCCTTCTACTCTCAACGTTTTCTTCTGCGTCAATCGATTTCGATGAAATTTTCAACATACGTAGACTGACACAGGTCTGCAAAACGCATTCTTTAATTTTTCATTTCGAGTAGAAATAAAAATGTTTTAGAAAATGTCTTTTCTATTTTCTTATGTAATTTATACCAATTAGGATTATTTTGATATTATTTTTACACATCATTTAGCAAATCGATGCTGCTAGTTGCTCCAGAAAAATCAAGTCGTGGGGTTCAATTTTTAAAAAGTTATTTAGATGTCAAGTGTGTCCGAATACTTTCGTGGGTCACTGTAATTAATAAAGTCCGTGACATTATTTCGTTTTGTATATTCGTTCGAAAAAGGCGAAATATTATCAAAAATGGGTCGCGGAAAGAGATTGAAGGCGTGTGAAATTGACACTAGAATAAAATTGAAATGAGAATAATATTCAGTAACAAAAATAGCAAACATTATGAATAGAAATGGAAAAGTAACAATGAATTTCTTGAAAAATCCGGAACACTATGATAAAAAGAAAAGTTCTGGACGTCCGTAAAATCCAAATGCCGGGGAACGACGTGCGACACTAAGAGCATCGTCAAATTCCAAGATGACTGTAAGGTAAATTGCTCACAGTATTGGTGTAAACACTAATATGAAGAATGTGAGACGTGTTTTACAAAAATGCAAATACATAACACGAAGGAAAAGCCTTGGTTAACTGTGCAACGTAAGATGAATCGATTACACTTTGCGGAAAAGAATATTCGCATGCGAAAGAAATGAGAAATGTCGAATGAGAAAGAACTATCGCCAATTTCAAAAAATGTATTCAAGATGAGTGGGAGCAATTAAAGCAAACAACTATTAGTTTATTAACTATTAATTAATTATTTATATTTAAATTAATTAGAATATTAATTAACTATTAAAATACTGTATTCATTTTTACCGAAGAGAATGATGGCTGTTATTAACGGCAAAGGAGGAGCTACAAGATATTAAGCATTAAATATCATTCGTTGATTTATTGTTATAGATAATTTTATGTTAAATGTGCTATCATTTTGTCCCACTATATTTTCTTAAAAGTTCTTTGTTTTTTAATAAAATTGTACAAACTGACGAAATTCAATTCAATTTCATTTGTGTAGGTTTATTATATTTTGTTTATTATATTATTAATGTTTGAAAACAAAACCTTGGTTGTAATGTTAAATAAATAAAAATTACGTTAATTTTAGAGTGTGTTATCTTTTTGTCCGGGAGTGTATATGTACATATGATCGTATCGATCGAATAGTATTCAATTCGAGAGGAATTACATTGTCGCAGTTCAAGTTCTCATTATTTATGATTATTCTGTTTCTTAGTATTATTTATTTGAAGTAAACGGCCTATAAAGGAGGATGATTTTTCCTTATTGCTGCTTTGATTCGACGAACATGTTGACATCGATGATGACATCGTGTATTATAAGAGTATGATATACGCCAGGCAATGAAAGTATATCGCTGCAGGAAAAAGAAGAGAGCGTTACCAATTCTTAGAAATGTCTTCGAGTGATATGTAAAAAATCGTGGCGCCTGTTATCAACTGGAACAACTTCACTTCGCGGTACCCGGAACAGTTTACACTTTTTGATTACGGCAAGACTGTGGAAACATCTGTTTCAGAAAAAGGAGTGCTGTTTGACGTCTCTTGCGAAAGAACATGATGCAGTCTACTGAAAGACACGTTGAAATTGACACCGGTCACACCAACGCTTCTGTTATTTTGAGATTCCATTAATGACTAAGAAATATCGTGCAACCTTTCGAAATTCGAAAATTCAATTTGAAACGGATACAGTCAGTGCAAAATGTGTTTGTACCATATTTAAAAACAAATAAATTTTTACATATTGAACCAAACGGTTTGAATGTTCTTTTTAAATGTAAGAATTATTAACCAGTTACGCGCGGAATTTGGTATTGAAAATCTCCCACAGGATGTGGAATTACAATGAAGCAACGAAAAAAATAGAACATAACGAGGAAGAATTTCATTTCCATTCCGATATAAAATTAACAATTCAATGTTGAAAAGGTTTCTCCTATCAAAATCATAAAATTGTCAAAACAATAATCAAATTCATAAACAAGAAAAATTAGAAAGCATCCGATATGAACCCTTTGCCATACTTTCTTTGTCACTGCACTAATTATAACGTCTTCGACGCCGAAAGTATTATAGAAGAGCAAAATAAATTTATATTTCTTGTACGGCTGCATTTACTTCGATGCTGAAATATTAATTCGCAAAAGAATAACATTGCATTTCGTCTAAAAATTAAGGCATCGCTTATATATTTGTTGGACTTTGTTTAACCAGTTAAGTACGAAATTTGGTATCAAAAATCTCTGGCAGAATGTGGAATTGAAATCAAGCAACGACGAGTATACACGTCGAACCTAGGGCAAATACCCCCGTTATCAAATCTATGAAAAAATAGAGCAAACCGAGGAAGAAATTCATTTCCATTCCGATATAAATTTAACAATTCAATGTTGAAAAGGTTTCTCCTATCAAAAACATAAAATTGTCAAAACAATAATAAAATTCATAAACAAGAAAAATTAGAAAATATCCTATATTAACCCCTTGCCATACTTTCTTTGTCCCTGCATTAATTATAACGTCTTCAACACCAAAAGTGTTATAGAAGAGAAAAGAACATTTATATTTTTTGTACGGCTGCATTTACTTCGATGCTGAAATATTAATTCTCAAAAGAATAACATTGCATTTCGTCTAAAAATTAGGGCATCGCATGTATATTTGTTAGACTTTGTTTAACCAGTTTAGCGTGGAAATGAATTGTAGAAATCCTCCACAGGG
This sequence comes from Agapostemon virescens, assembly GCA_028453745.1. NCBI lineage: Eukaryota > Metazoa > Arthropoda > Insecta > Hymenoptera > Halictidae > Agapostemon > Agapostemon virescens. The sequence goes on along the minus strand of CM052092.1, from coordinate 21,839,753 downwards.
TGTGGAATTAAAATCAAGTAATGACGTTTACACACGTCGAACGAAATGGTTCTATTATAAATTTGACGAAAAAAGAAGAGGAATTACATTTTTATTTAATAAAAAATTAATAATTCTATTGGTAATATAAAGGAAACATTCTATCGAATAATATTCTCGTTGTACTGTATTGAAATTTCAATTTTTTATTGCGAATGCTAATTTTTTATTTTACACGACGTCTATACAGGTCGAACGCGCTTAACTGGTTAAATTACTACATAATCTGCAAATAATTGCTTTTTAATTGCTATTGATTGCAATTGTGATTTTTAGGTTTATCATCTGTCTTTGTAATTAAAATTTAGAAGGTGCTTTTCGTAGATGAAAGTGATATACATGCGCGGAGTTTCGTCGAAATCAATCAAAGTCGTTATGTAATATATTTGACCGAAAACAGCAAAAGTTGTAAGAGATTGCGATTTAAATGAATCATAAACCATTACGTTTACATTTTACAAAGCCTACATGCTTCGATCGGTTTCCATAAAATTTCATACACCTACATATTCGATTTACTTAGGTTCACTTCGATTCACTTAGACTCAGATAAGAAACTTAATAATCATGATCTTTTTCTTTTCCCTTTCATCGGTGTGATCAATAGTAATTTTTTCAAAAGCATTACTTCAAAAGTTCTGTACAGACTGTGTACGTACATGTTAAAATATTTTTCGACTCACCGAAACGCATTATTCTTCGTTCGTGCATCTATTTTCATTGAAATATAAAGTGAAATACGAACATAAATATGAAATTGCACGCGTTTATCTGTAGTAAATTTATCATAAAGAATAAATATTAATACAAATACTGTAATGCAAAGACTGACGACATGCGCTGTACAGATCGATGCCATGCATCTCGGCTATCTGACTGAAATACATTAAACAGAGCAATCCCATGTGTTCTCGGCGATAAGAAATTACTGATTAATTCTATAAATGTCGTTCACTGTAGCGATATAACAAAAATAAGTTATCAAGCTGCAGAGACGCAGATATATTCAGTTCATGTCCGATTATCGTATGAACTAGAAGTAGGTTGTTACTGGCAAAATTCGAATTGTGTAACGTAGAAAACTAACAATTTTGTAACCAAAGAAAGTAAACTTCGAAACCGATGCCATTTCCTGTTCCTCAATATTTCCTGACTATTAACGTTAGAACTGCCAAACAATAAATCTAACGATATACATTACTTTGTAATAATAACGAGACTGCATCTATTAAAACTTCATACAATTCTTATTATAAAGTATACGTCATTAACCAAGTACATCCGACAATTTCTCATGAAAACATTTTTATAACTTCAATAATTGCGAAAGAAGAAACTAGGAATCCGTCGAAATGTCTGGTTTGATAGTTCTAGTGTTAATGATTCGTGGAACTTCGGTGAGTAAAAGTAAAAAAAAAATAGGAAAGCGAGCATTTTGTCCTAGATTTGCAAAGGACTCCAGGGTATCGACAGACATTTGAGGATGGTACATATAGTAGGGATCAGTTACGGATGAAACAGCAACGACAGGGTCTTCTAGGTTGCTATCTGCTGGCGGTTATCTGTCTAATTTTTACAATAGATCTCTGATTTTCAATAAATTGCATGTAGACGATACAACAATTTCTTCCGAAGCGATCGTTTAAAAGAAAATTATCGAGGTTCTTGTACACGCAGCCCTGTCATTAAAAAGTATATGATAATAGGCATCCGGTAGGTAAAACTGGAATCCGGAAACTGGAAATTTGCTTTCGGCCAAAAAAATAATGCGTTTCCAAAAGTCCTTGTCCTCGCTCGCAATCTTTTTAGCGAAATTTAGTCTCTTCTGCTCGTTGATTTTTCTATTATAATAAATGGTTTCTTTCGTACACTATAGTATTTTATGGTATATTCTACCATATTATTCTATATTCTAGCATATTCTGATAAACTCTAGTATATTCATGTATATTCTGGTATGCTATGTGATATGGTGTTATATTCTAGTTTGTTGTAGTATATTCTGATATATTCTAGTATATTCTAGTACATTCTGATATAGTACGGTATATTCTAGTACATTCTGGTGAATTCTAATATATTCTGGTAAATT
>CM052092.1:21823755-21837122 GCA_028453745.1 Agapostemon virescens | reverse complement strand
CAGTTTGCACAGCATTTATTTCGCTATTTCAGGTTGATAAGCCTAGCAACGGTCATAAATATTAATATTGGTTGTCTTGGCAACGTTAAGGAAATAAGATTTATGCGTCGTCTCATGAAAAAAGCTATAATTATTTGGTAAAATGTCGATAAATTAAAATGTTACACGGGCTCATAGACGGTTAAATACTTTATTTCTTTACGACCCACGGCAGGTCACCAGACGTTGAGTCACCGTCAATAATTTATTGCATTTGCTCGTTTTGTAAGACGAGGCGCTTTTCCAGGTTTATTATCTACTATGGTTGATTCTCTTTAGTCTGGGCGGTCACCTTTTTTCCCGCAATGCTAACACAAATCAGCCAAGGTGACCGTTTCCCTCGCTAACCACCAATAATGTAAAATCCACGAATCCGCTTGGATCGTGTCATATTCCTGCCTACACCGAGATTACTTGCTATCAAAAAGTAACATTTGAAAACACTTGAAAACCATCTCTCGAAGTGTACTCTTCGAAAACATCTCTCGACAAGGAAATCTCACCGTTAATCGCATACCTCGCCTGTAATCGTTGCGAAGGTGTTGCGTTTGCATTTAAAATAGAGAATTTACGTTTGTTGCGAATATCTCTCCAGTCATTGAACAAAGTATCATCCCTGTCGTCTAAACGGATAGTAGGAAATCGTTTCGAACTCGCGTTGTCAAATTTAAGTCGAAGATTTGCGACCTTCCGCGACGCCGAACCATTATCCGCATCACTTTGACAGTTGACTTTAGTCTAATAGGTGACTTTGATAGTCTGGATTGTGCGGCACAGTATAAATTTCTTGGTAACCTTGTGAAAAGTACGCTCATAAGTAACACTCTCCCACGAAGGACGGTTGTTGACGCAAAACATCGCAACCGCGTTCCGTGGTGGGATAGCGATCGTGATCAGGCTAAGAGATTGCGGAAAGCCGCATGCAAGAACAGACAACGCATCCTAGGTAATGATTAACTTAACTTAGTTCAAACGACGCGTTGCCATTGCACAAAGGACGTTCAAGCATAAGAAGAGAAAATATTTTCATAATTTTGTGAAATAGTTTGATACAAATCAAAAGACTTCCAGATTCGCAGACTTACTGCGAAAGAAGCAGTAAATATTTCTATAACTGCTATGATAAGCTAAACAATAAGTGTGGATGTATACAGAGAACAAAAAATTGTATCTCGGTTGAGACATGTCCGACCTAGAACGGTTACCGCTGTCTTTCTTCAACCAATTCTTAGATAATTCGCTGAATTGTACTGACTTTGGTTATTTAATCGTTGGACTTTAAAAATCTACGTCCAACCATGAAACATGCAGGTGGATCCATAATAGCGTGGGATGTATTCAGAATGTATCAGAATATACTACAGTTTACCAGAATATACTGAAATTCACTAGAAGATACCAGAATATAATAGAATTTACTGGAATGTACTACAATATACCATAATGTACAAGAATATACCAGCATAAACCAGAATTTACCACCATATAACATAACATACCAGAATAAATAAGGATATACTAGAATGTATCAGAATATCATAGAATTCACTAGAATATACTAGAATATACCGTAATAGACCAGATGATACAAGAATATACTAGAATGTACCAGAACATACTACAATAAACCAGAATATACTGGAACATACCATAATATAACAGAATGTACTAGAATATACTCGAATGTACCAGAATATAATAAAAGTTACACGAATATGCCAGAATATACCAGAATATACCAGAATATGCAAGAATTTACCAGAATATAATAGAATACACTGAAATGTATTACAATATACCATAATACACCAGAATATACAAGAATATAAAAAATACCATAATATACCAGAATAAACAAGAATATACTAGAATGTATCAGAATATACTAGAATTCCCTAGAATGTACTCAAAAATACCATAATATACCAGAATGTACTAGAATATACTAGAATGTACCAGAATATACTACAACAAACCAGAATATAACACCATATAACATAGCATACCAGAATATACATGAATATATTAGAATTCACCAGAATATACTAAAATACAGAATAATATGCCAGAATATTACCATAATACAGGGTGATCCACACAATTGTTTGCATGGAGAATGCAAAGGAGAATCGCGTATTTTAATCTGGGCCACAGTTTACATTTAAAATTTAAAACAGCATTGGTCGTATTTTCAGCACTGTTGCTATGCAATTTTCAAATTAATATCGCATACAAGTTTTGAGACTTCCAAACGGTTAGGCAGTTTGAGTTAATAATTTAGGTGAATCAGGCTCTAATTTGGGCCACCATACATAAATTCCATTATCTCAATAAGAATGTTAAAGTACTTTTTAAATTTGTATAACAATATTACAGCTGCCAACGTTTTCAGCACTGTTGCCTTTCCAATTAAATTTAACAGTTGCATGAAAATATTCAGACATTCAAGTAATTAGGCTGTATATTCTAATTTATCCACATTGAAGCCCCCTTATGTAAATAAAATAATCTTAACAATCAATTTAAATTATATTTTCCAGTTTTATAAAAATATTATAGCTGCCAATATTTTCAAAACTGTTGCCTCATGATTTAACTTTAATAGTTGAATGAAAATATTCAGACATCCAAGTAAGTAGCCAGTATACTCTAATTCGTAGAAATTGTAGCCACCATAGATAAATACAATGATCTCAATTATCATGTTAAGTTACATTTTCCACTTTTATAAAAATATTATAGCTGTCAATATTTTCAAAACTGTTGCCTTACGATTTCACTTTAAAAATTGCATGAAAATATTCTGACATCCAAGTATGATGACATATTCTTCAATAAAGACATTTTTTGAAAATATCTCGAGATCTAATAATTTTTTTGCCATGGTACCCCAATCATTTTTTACGTAGAACGAACAGAAGAATCGATCTGTGTAAATAAAATATGCATTTCTATTTAAAGAAATGATGCAATTTTTAATTGCACATGCACTGCTGCATCTAAAAAAATTTAAAGGCCTACAGATGTAATGCTCCTCGAAACATTTATCTTTCTCCTTTGGAATTTTTTCGTAAATGCAATAATAACGAAGTTATGACTTCAAACAATTTTGTGGACCACCCTGTATACTAGAGTGTATCAAAATATGTCATGAATACACCACAATATACAATAATATACCATCATATACCAGAATATACAAGAATAGTGCATAATATATCATGATACATTCTGAAACCTTATCGTTATTGATGAAATATTAGATAAATATAAGTATATGCAAATATTATAATAAAATATAATTTAAATCAAAGGGCAGAAAAATTAAGACTAGCTGATGATTTTCATGTTCAGCAGGTCAACGATCCTAAACATACCCCACATATTGTTAAACAATGAATCATTTATAATGTACCCCACATTTTAGAGACACCTCCACAAAGTCCGGATATCAACCCCATTGAACGCTTATGGACAGAAATTGGCAGACAACTTAGTAAATGTAACATTAATTCCAAGGAAGGGTTAAAAACAAAAATTTTAGATGTTTGGAATAATATAGGAAAAGAAATTACTGAAAACTTTGTTGACAGCATGCAACGACGTTTGCAAGCCATAATAAGTGCTCATGGTGAACCGACAAAATATTAAAACTATACTTTTATGTTAACAATAAATTACTCGTTTAATTGTATGAATACTTTTGTGGCGTCCGTTTGGCCGATATTGGCAAGAAATCTTTCATAAGTATTATTAATGTTACCGAAGACACTTCCAATTTAACATATATAACTTATATGTTATTACACGAATAAATATATTTTGTAATTGTTAATGTGACAGGTATTTTTGAACTTTTGATTTGAGAGCGTTCGTATATTTTCGTGACTCACTGTATACATATAGTTAGACGAAAGTCGTTAGAAAGTGAAGAAAATGAATGTATGACATTATTTTGCTTTTACCGTGCTAGAAGCATTCATTAAGGAAAGTAAAATGCGCATTTGCATAAGCTGACGCAGTCTATTGCTTAAACATGTCTACATTAACCTACCTAGTTGCCTATATATATTCTACGATGCAAATTAGCGTTCTATAATACTGCTGTATCCCTTTGAATATTCATAAATAGCTTCTATTTTTTTTGTGTCATTTTCCTTCGTTTTTATGGTATGTGCGAAGTAGAACTCGTATATGCAAACACTTCGATATCACCGTTGGATAAAGAGATACAAAAGAACCGTTTAAAGATAAGTTACACGGATGTTGATGACTTAAAATACTCCTTCTCCGTCGTTCTATTTGCACTTGAAAAACAAACAGGGTAGATAGAAATCTGATAAATACTCAAATACATTATTTTTCATTGCATAAATTACTGTTCTTAGGTATTCCCGCCATTCGTTCCTATCTCATACACGTTTCTTTAATTTCTCTATCTGGGAGTTAACTTCCCAATTATAAACGCTTATGAAGACGCGCGGCTGACAAATATAATTGAAATAATATGTATTTTACTATAATTGACTTAGATACAGTAGATCTCGTACCAAAATGGATATTATAACACAATTAAGTGAAAATGTTATACGATGTATGAAAAAACAATGAAAAGTATCTAAAAAGTAAAAAACAGACATGGACGAATTAACTGTAATGCATCTCGCATTAAAGGGTTAAAACAATTATCATTTTACTATACATTTCTCCTCTGATACTACGTGCGAAATGATACGTTTCCCGGGTAAACAAAGGGAAATAACGTTATAATAATATTAGACCGAAGTGATCGCAGTGAATAGCGTATATTGTATTTACTTTGATTATCAAACACTGGCGGCGTCTGCGAGCTTTTCTGCTGCATATTCAATTTTATGGCAGGTTTCGCAGAAACTGAAGTTAAATTGAGGTTATTTCTACTATATCATCAATTTACCAATCGGCAATGTTCTAATCGTTTTTTAATTTTTTTGTTTTGTTGCATCAACCCATTAGGGTCATTAGCAACAACGATATTGTTCACAGAATTTTACAGTTGTACAGAAATTTAGCTAAATTAAGTGAAAAGATCTAGTACGCTTAACATACAGATACAGTACAATAAACACAAAAATTAGGTTAAATTAATTGCAGGATATTTATATGTTTTAAAAATTGCAGAAAACTTGAACAAGAGTTTACAGTATTAGCGTCTTCTTTAATATTTCCGTTGATTTGGTATAGACTTCTTTCCCGTTGGTATTTTCGGCACTCGGTAATGATATGTTCGATCGAATTAGTAGACTGGCAGCTGTTGCATATTGGTTGATTTTTCTTTTCTATTAAGTAGGCATGATCCTTAGTCTGGTCAACACAACCTGATGCATTCTGTTGAACGATAGTGCCGGGCTAAATTGGAAGATGTCATTTCTGGTGCGATGGATATGTGAAATATGACCGTTTTTCCAGGACAAGTTCCAGTGTTCTTTGAGCGTCTTGTGAAACGATTTAAAAACCTCTTTGTGATACATGGGTATATCAAGAGTATGACGAGATGACTTTGCGGCCTCTTTTGCGTCATTATCAGCTTTTTCGTTCCCTGTAATTCCAACGTGTGATGGAACCCACCCAAACAAAATTTCAGTAGCTTGTTTGTGTGACAGAATTTAATTGTACTTTTTAATAATTTGTCTAATAATAGGGTTTTCAGGTTCAGTATCATGTAGAGCTGCGAGGGCACTTTTACAGTCCGTGTAGATAATGAATTTGGTTCTAATCGTTCTTTTACTCTTAAATCATAGATAAACGGTTGAAAATTTATCAGTAAATTATGTAAAAGCAGCAACTTCTTCTGAAGCGATTATTTAAGAGAAGATTATCGAGTTTCATTTACATCTAACTCAGTCCTTAAAAAATATATTATAATGAGCATCCGTTAATTAAAGTGTTAACCCTTTGCACTCCAAGCAATTTTAATTCCTAACTCGAGACATTTTTTTGTCCTAGAATAATTCCATTGTACGTGGTTCATTTACTTTCGTGCATATCAAATTTGTTACTATTAATCATGTGTGCAGCACTTCAGTTTTCACTAGCTTCTCAAATAAAAATATTGTAATGTAAACATTGTTTTGAATAATATCGCCTCAGAGGAGCCATTCGAGTGCCAAGGGTTAAATGACTATTTAAACTGGAGACAAGAAACAGTTAGCATTTATAGTAGAGATTGGGTGAGTGTCGATCGTCACAATCGAACGATCAAAAGATTTTAAGAGTATCGATACATTGGTTACAGCTTAGTGAAATTATTAAAGACAGAAATCAACTTTTTGCGATTCCAAGTACGGAAACTTCGGAAACTGTCGGTGAATATGATTGTTTTGTAGCTGTGAGTTTATTTCTGCAAACTTACTATGGAACAATTAACAAAAAGACCATTCGATGCGAAAGGACCTTGGATCCTCTCTGCCCACGGACGGCGATTAGGGCCGTCTGAGCACCGCTGACCCCTAGATAGGTTCGCGTATACGCGTTCGATGTATTCAAAGGTGCAACCCTTTCATTAGCGTGTGGGCCACGCGCTCTATTATCCACAACAAAACATCCGATTCCATTGTCGCGCGACGAACAATGCCCGGGCCGCGGTCACGTGTTCCACTTTCGATCATTATTCGCGAAGTGTGCATAAAATTGGCAAATTGCGCGGGAGATCCTCTTCTCGGTCGAGAGCCAGAGAGGGAGGGTAGTTTTCCTCGAGCGAGTTTGCGATGACAGCTGTCACCTAACTTAAGATTCTGCTTCCGCCGGGAAGATCCAGAAACGACAACACGCCCTTGGTCCCTCTCTCTTTCTCTCTCTCGAACACTTCAACTGCTCGATCCCTTCGAACCGAGGACAATGCCACGCGTATCGAGAACTAAATGTCTTTTGATTGCATCGAAATAGAGGTGATCGTGCGACGGTGTAGTTTGTCGAATATAAATTGAATGAACGACTCAGTTGCGATTGTACGTCACAGTTTCTGACAGCTGTCGTTGCAACGAATCTCTTGGTTGGATAGAACACTTTGAGAACGAGTTAGCGAATTGTTCTGTTATCACCGATTAGAACCAGTCTGTGGATTTGTATGCAAAATTAAAATTGTCTTCATCGATCGTAAGAAACAAATCTCATTTGTACCGCGTGTCAATTTGACACATGCTCCATACAATGTGATGGAAAAACGTTTGATCTTGTTACATTTTTCTTATCATTTCAGTAACTGTTTGTTTTATTGACACTGGAACTACCGAACAATATATCCAACGATATACATGGCTTTGGAATAATAACGAAACTCTCCCTATTCGAACTTATACGTACATTATTACGTAATTTTTATCGTAATATACAGTGAATCATTTTAACACTTTCACTGCCAAACTAGAAGCCACAAAAATTATATGCAATCGAAATGAGACATTGAATATAATACAAATTTTTTAAATGAAATGTATAATGTACAGTATTGTTCCTACTTTTTTGCACTTTCAGGATCACCATCGACTTTGGTACAATGAATATATTAACGTGAAAATTCATTTCGAAACCGTACAAATAATTCCGTCACCCATATATGGGTGACATGGCAGTCAAAGTGTTAATATTCGAACACTATGCAATTTTCACTTTGCCGTATTGTAATTTTGTTCACGATAACGAAAAAAAAAAATTAATTCTAAATTGCATTACCGTATAGGGTCTAGTTAATAAAAGCATAATTTTCATTTATATAATTACTAACGTTTACTAAGTATTCTATTTTAAACGAAACAATGTCTAATTTTAACGTGAGAATAATATTCGGACACCTCGGAATGTAACAATTTGCGTGAGCTAGTGTGATATTTAATGCGATTGCGATGTATGTTTACAAACATTACAGTCTGTGTAAACTGTCTCGAGCCTCAGAAAATCAGTTGTGTTTAGATATTCGCTAAGTTCACTGGTAATAATGGGACGTAAGAGAAACACTTCATATAACATACGCCAACTTGTCATTTTTCACAATGCAAAAGGTGAATCGTATAGGAAAATTGCAGCAATGCTTAACATTAGTAAAAGTACAGTAGGAGATGTTATTAAAAGATTTAAGTACGAAGACCGAATAGAATCTATTCCGCAAAGAGGCCAACCAAAAATATTGGACACGCGAGATAAAAGAAAAATTATAAGATAAAATAAAGAAAGATCCTACATTAAATGCACCAAAATTAGCTGCCGAATTATTAAAAGAGATTGTAAAGAAAGTGCACCCCCAAACAATACGCAGAGCATTAAAAGAATGTGGTTACAATGGACGAGTTGCTCGGAAAAAACCGTACGCGAATGAAACTAATAGAAAGAAAAGATTAAACTTTGCGAGAGAATTTGTTTTAAAAGAAGATACGTGGTGGAATGACGTTATTTTTAGCGATCAGAGTAAATTCAACATTTTTGGACGGATGGGCGAAGCATGGTGTGGCGAAAGAAAAATGAAGAATTCAAAATTAAAAATACGAAGTCGATTATAAAGCACGGAAGTGGAAATGTACTTGCATGGGGATGTATCTCAACATTTGGAACGGGTGAATAAATTTTTATTGATAACATAATGGACAAAAATGTATACCTGAACATTTAAAAAAATAATTTACGTAAAAATGCAATAAAAATGGAGATTCAGAATACATTTATGTATTATCAAGATAATGACCCCAAGCATAAGGCACGTATCGTACAGAAATATTTGCTGTATAATTGTCCAAAATTATTACAACCGCCACTTCAGTCCCCAAATCTGAATCCTATAGAGAATTTATGGGATGAACTAGACCGACGAATTAGAACAACTGCAATAACATCTAAAGAAATGTTAAAAGAACGACTGAAAGAGGAATGGAATAATATTAATACAGAATATTTGAAAAAAATAATTTGCAATATGCCTCAACGATTAAAAGAGGTCATTCGTCAAGAAAGACATCCTACACCATATTGAATTACTTTTCGTTTGTAAAAATTAGTACAAAAACTAGCAGTTTTTAAAAGTGTCCGAATATTAGTGTAACGTTAAAATCAGACATTGTTTTGTATAAAAGAGAATATGTAATAAACCCTAGTAATTGTATAAATCAAATTTATACTTTTATTAACTAGACATTATGTAGGAATGTAATTTAGAATTAATTTTGTTTTCCTTCATCGTGAACAAAATTACAATGCGACAAAGTAAAAATTTTATAGTGTCCGAATATTAAAGAATGGTTTCGTCAAATAATCACATCCAAAAATTTCTGATAAAAAAAATTTTTATAATTTCAACGATTGCAAAAGATAAAATTGGGGACCAGTCATTTTGACTGGTTTGGTAGTTGTAGTGTTAGAATGTTTGAGAAAATTCTATAAAGAATAATAAAAAGATAAAGAAGTTTTGTCATTGAATTAGTAGTGGCGGACTCTGTCACCGATGTACTCGATCCGTATTGTTTTAGATTTCTCGGCGATCGAGGCCTTTCGATCGGTAAAAGTAGAATAGCGTCTCCTGGCTCATAATTGTCTCTGGCTGGACCCGTGTTCTGGACAATTATCGATAAAATATTGTATTACGCCGTATACTGTAATATTAAATGATAAATAAAACATTGCCGGTATTAGTCGATGTATGGTATTAAGATAATACAAGATAATTACAGATAAATACAGGATGTAGAACTATTTGGCAACGTTAGCGTTAAACAACTACTAATCAACGTGAAAAGTAAAATGACCCGATTAATGTTTGCCAAAGAATACGGTCACTGAACTGTTGAAAATTCGGAAAGTTACATTTCTTTTACGAATCTAAATTTAATCTGTTTGGAAGCGATGGAAGACATTATGGACGACGTCCAGTTGGCACAAGAAATAATACCAGGCAGCAAACACTAACAGTCACGTTGCAATAACATTTACAAACAGGAACCTTATTATATCGTCTTAAGAATAGTTTATTAATCGGAGGAAACACCATATGACAAGAAATTAATTTCAAGATTTTCGGGCATATCCAAACCGCTGCATTCTGCAGCCCTGTTAGAGACTAACAATTATACAGGGTGAGGCAGTAACTACTGCCACTTACAGTAACTCCGAAGGTATGATAGTAGCAGAAAAGTTTTCGAAACAAAAGATGCATGGGACAACAAGAGCTGTAATATGCCGTTAATCGTTTTTTCCTAAGTGGAATCGCTACAGAGATGCGAAGGTCACCTTTGTATTTTTTAAATAGAATGCTATACTTTGGTATATGTTTTCTGATAGCGGTTATCGAGACGGATGCAACGAGGTGCAACATTAAGATGTTCGAAGGTCAGCAAAGATCATTTATGACAAAAAAGGCGAAATAAACTCGCATTTACAGAAGGTATTCAGAGTATTTGCATTGGGTGACAGAATGTCACATATGGGTGACAGAATTACTTGTCCATGTTTAGAAATAAATTTCTACATTAATATATTCGTTGCACTAAATTTAGTTAACATATGTCATACATTTCAAATTTTCAATCGTTGCTGCATTAAATAAATTACGTTGATTTTGTGGAATTTTTCAGGTTCTTGGTCGGTCAGTTAAAGTGTTAAGTAAACTGTTTCATTAATTTCACGTACCGAATACATGTCTCTATAAGAAAGATAACCGTTAGTCCAAACGATGTTCAACCGTTAACACGCTCGTGCCAACCATAACAAACGACATGTCGCTAGTCGGTCGAAACAACGAAGATACAAACGAAACGAGAAACTACAGCATCGAATTGACCGGTTGGCTCTTCAGAATTGAATGCAGAAGGAGTATTAAAAGACCTCTTTCAATCGCCACGTCTTGCTCTCCTGCTATAAAGGCGGTTGTTATATATATGCGATTGTTGTTTTCTCTCAACGGACGCCACTGACTCTAAAACAAACCTCGATCACAATCAAGATAATCGTCATGATAATATCTATACAAATGACTATAGGTCGGATGTTCTCTTTTATCGAAATAGAGATTTCATAAATCAAGACTTATCGCTGGTCCCACTTTTTTCAACTATATACATTGATTTTCTCGACATTTGCTACATTCGTTTCTCTTGACGGGTAGTTAAAAGGTTCTATTTTAACTTCACTATGAAACTAATGTGATAATTGAACGCTAAATAGCAAAGGATGTTCCAAATATTTTCTGTATACCATTTTTGTGTAACGAGTCTTAGCAAATATACATACGGTCGGTGTGGAAAGTATTCGTACAACGATCAATTTCAAATAAAACTGTGTGCGTAAACTTCAGTTATAAATTTTAAGCGAAGAAAATGATTAATAAATATTCTTGGGTATTTATAGAAAAGATTTCGTGATAACTAAATTTTATTTTCTTCTTATTTTAATTTCTTTAAAATTTATAACTGAAGTTTACGTACACAGTTTTATTTGAAATTGGTCGCTATACGAATACTTTCCACACTGACTGTATTATATCCTGTAATTCGTTACGTATGTTGACCACTCCACCTCTGAACCTAAATAACTACAGAGTGAATAGTGCAAAAATATAAAAATACTGTGGCATACAATCAAAACATTAACTGCCCAATTTGCGACCTCAAAAATTCCATAAAATCAAATTAATTTATTTAACAAAGCACCGATTGAAAACTTTAAACGAATGGCATGTAGCTATCTATCAACCTTCTTGTATTCTTCAGATATCAACTAAATTGAATGCAACGAATGTGTTAACGTACAAATTCATTTCTAAACATGGACAAATAATTCGGTCACCCATATGTGAGTGACATGACAGTCAAAGTGTTAAGGAAGGTTGACAATTTCACGACAGTCTACCGAGAACGCTCAAAACTGAACAACGAAATTTTTCTCCAATGTCCAACATTACTATACAATCGCTCCACCGTGCAACGCGCAACGATATGCCACAGACTTCTTCTTTCGCAAAACAGACGGTGTAGTGTTTATAATTGCATTTCTAGCGTCTAGTGATCGCAATGGTGAAGGTCGAAGGGTTCGACCAGTTGAAAAGTATCTCTCCCCCTGGTCGCCGACCAGAGGGAGCGTGAAGAGGGTGGTGGTGGCGTGACCGCCATCGAGTGAATACACAAAAATTTTCTAGCTTTGTCCTCGCTGTTATAGTGCCAAAAAATAAAAGAGAAACAAGAGAGAGAGAGAGAGAGAGACGAGCGTCAGCGTTGAGTAGGAAGCAAAGAACCTGAGAGAGGCACGTGCTCCTTTTTTACAGGGGTTAAATTATGCTGAACCGATTCTTCTCTCTTTTTTCTCGTTTTTTCTCTATTTTAGTCAGTTTGCAAACATTATAGCGACGATCGGAGAAAGGAGATCACAACGGAGGGGAACAACGAAAATATTTGGCAACAATGTGCTCTGCATTCTTCAGGAGATTACCTACCTGGGTCGCACAACTTCGTCGAACACCCATGACCCTATTCAGGGTCGTTGTTCTACAAACGAATTCGCTCTGGCTTTCCACTGTTATGCAAATTTCACCGCGTTATGCAATCGACATTGATTGGCTGGACCTTGTTTAGAGGTCTCTTCATCCCCGAACACTTTCTTTACGACTCTTCTTGTACGTCATTGAACGACTCGTTTCACGCGAAATCGGACATTTGATTACGTTGTAGTCTTCTGTGATAAATGAACGTATCTCGAAGGGTTTTTTTTCGAAATCGCAACAATGTTTTATTTTGAACATGTCAAAAATAAATTTTCTACTTTCTTTCATTTAATGCTAACAATTGGAAAACCGATAAAAACGACTTTGTAGGTGCTCACAGTGGAAACACTAGAATATCTGATAAAAATTGTATCGATCGAAAAAATTTTCTTTCACCATTTCTTTTGCATACACTCTGGGACAAAAAGATACCATACCTTATATTTTCTCATATTTTGTGTTAAAAGCTGATTAGGATGCATATTTTCTTTCTTCTTGAAAAATGATATTGCAATTTTTACTGGCGCCTCGAAGTCGCCGTTCGAATGCAAAGGGTTTAAATTTCCTTATAAAACGAAAGAAAGTTATATTTCGTTTGTCGTCAATATACAATCATTGAACGTATTCAAACAATATGAACTTCCTTCTTTTTAATCTTCTCCTAACCTTTCTGTTAAATCTCTCCTATGTTACAATTTATGTAAAACATATTCGTATACCCTTTACAAACGAACAACTTCGTTAAAACTGAATCGAACCGACTTGCGTTCTTTTTTCGAGAAATTAGAAAGATGAATTTACTAGGTAAGGGGTACATAATTTTCTAAAAAAATTG
>CM052092.1:21800754-21818528 GCA_028453745.1 Agapostemon virescens | reverse complement strand
TTAGGTTTGAAGAGTGTCCGAATACTTTCGTGCGCCACTGTATTTCCTCTTATGTATTCGGGGTTTTACTATTATTCGTCTTTGCAACAGTGAAACTGTTATCACTTTCCTAAATGCTTGCATAGTGACGTAAAAATTATTTCAAATAATGACGTTGCAATTTTTAGTGGTGCCCCAGAGTCACCATTCGAGTGCAAAGGGTTAACCCTAAACCTACCGTAAGGGGTCAAATGACCCTTTCCAGACTTTCTATTTTACAATTACTGACGTTATAAAATTGTCTTCGCAGAAATTGATTCGATGGATTTTTCCATTCCAATATATATTGTAACAATAATTGCGCAAAATCCAAATAAATGAATTCTTGTCACTTTTATAGGACAATACACATTAGCTAAGTTTACTGCTCGGTAGGTTTACTGTTAATAGTATTTTCAATAATCGCGCTTAACAGAACGAAGTTTAAAAAACTACTCTTACATTGTAGTTTGTGACGGAATGTTTAGATAATGTTACTGAGGATGTCTCGTTAATTCCCAATTCCAGTAACCGAACCCATTCACCTAACACAGAGTTAATCTCTTGCCATATTATGACGAGTCAGACTCGTGTTGAAGATTTTAAATAAAGTCTAACAAATATAAATATCGATGAAATTAACCGTTTGAGTGCGGCGAAGCTCTATCGCGCTTCACTTGTCGTTTGCCAAAAATGCGGAGGAGCGCGATAGCGCTTCTCTTGTTTTGTACCGAGAATGCGGTGTGGTTGCTGTTGGTTAGTATAATTTTTGCCAGAATGGCGCTAAACGCTTATATAATATATTCGGAAAATTGTCTGAGTAAAAAATTAACTAGACTGCAATTTACTTCAAGCATTATTGATACTATAGAGGAGGAATGGTTAACAAGCAAAAGTGTCACAGCAAGACTACCAATAAGTGAAAGGTTTCTTTAGAAAAATTGCCTGGGCGAAACTTACAACACTGTGATGTACAGTAGCGGACAAAAGTTTAAGACGAAAAAAGAAGAAGGAAGTAATAATTCAATTGACATGAAAACCATAAATACAGTGGTTTTATTTTGGTAGTAACAGATGAATAGTTTGTTCACATATTGACAACAAAAATTTGTTATTATGTTTCCGAGCATAATAGTAATAATATGCAAAAGAAAAACAAATCTATATTATATTTTCATGGTCGAAAGTTTAAGACTATGTATAAGAGAAACATTTTATTCGAAAAATGTGTGAAATATTTGTTTTATTTTAATAATTTGTCCAAAATCCATTATTTCTTATCACCTCGGCACATCTTTTCGGCTCGAATCTACTAATTTTTGAGATTTTTCAACAGGAATGTTATTCCAAGCCGTTTGTATTATAGAGTAAAGTTCATTAAGATTTTTTGGTTTATAATTTGCCACACTTTTCTTTACTATACTCCATAAGTTTTCAATTGGATTTAAGTCTGGTGACTGCGAAGGCCACGGTAGTACGTTAATATTTTCTTCACGAACAAACTTTTCACAGCTCGGGCTGTGCGTTTTGGATCATTATCCTGTTGGAATATGAAACTATGAGTCATATTATTGTGTGCATATGGTAACATGGTATTCTTCAACACGTCTATATACTGGAAACGGTCCATAATTCCCTCTATACGACGTATTGGTCCAAGGCCGTTGCGAGAGAAACACGCCCACACCATAACGCTACCACCCCCGTGTTTAATTGTGGGTAAAACGCATTGTGATTTCAAATCTTCATCAATTCGGCGTCTTACATATTGTAACCCATCAGAAGCAACACGATTAAATTTTGATTCGTCTGAAAATAGTATTTTTTGCCAATCTTGACTCGTCCAATGTTCGTGAGCTTTAGCAAACGCAAGTCGCATTTTCCGATTTTCGGAACTGAGCATTGGTTTCTTCCGGGGTCTTCGTCCTCTTAAATGGAAGTTTTCCAAACGTCTTCTAACAGTTCTAGCACTAATGTTTGCGTCACTGTTCGTGTTTATTTCAACTGCAATATCACTTGCAGAACGAAAGCGGTCCTTTTCGCATAAGCGGTGAATCCGACGATCCAGTTTCGCAGTTGTTTTCCGAGGTGTTCCGCTTCTTGATCGATCAGAATATTGACCAGTCTTTAAAAATGTGTACCACGCTTCCTTACAAGCCGTTTCTGATTTATTGACAAGACTTGCTATTTTGGAAAATGTCATTTTTTCCTTTTCGTAGTCTTCCAATTTGCTCTCTTTCGTTTGGTAGCAAACTCCGAGATTTACCCATACTTTTCTCCCCTGTATATAAACTTTAACCAACGAAAGATATGCCAGACTCCGATTTCAAAATTTATATAGCACATTATAGAAAGTACGTAATAGATGTTGCTTGTTAGATAGATCGTCTTAAACTAATGTCCGCTGCGCACAAACGTTCAGAGGAAACAAACGACTGAAACTACTACATTGTTCACATTTGACGATCACAACATTGAGATGAAGGAGATGAAACAGCATATCTGTCTTACTTTGAAATATCAAACAGAATAGAAAGACAGTACTTGTATATTACGCGTATAATCGAAATCGCGTATCATCGTCTTAAATTTATGTCCGCTACTGTATGTAGTAATAAAAATGGTAATGGAATTAAACGATCCAACTTAATTTGTTCTATATGTAAAAAAGGTATTCATGGAATTTGTGCAGGAAAACATTCTTGTAATAAGTGATAATAAAAAATATTTTTGTTGATCAGAACTACTTGTTATTATAATAATTAGTATTATTATATACTATTTTATTGTTTTCCAAAAAAAATTACTACGCATTTCATTCCGCACTTTTAGTATATATATAAAAAAATTCTTCAGCACTCAAACGGTTAAATATTGTTAATTTGTAATCAATGTTTAAGCATTGAAGTAGATGTAACAGTATAAAACATATAAATTGTCCGTTCTCTTCTGTGTCATTTTCAATAACGAAAACGTTATAATAACTTTAGTTACAAAGAAAATGATGAGGGGCTAACTGCTTTCCAATGTCCTAGTATCCGAGACAAGGCGTGCCAGATAGACTCACCGACGAGTCTTCTAGCGGGCTCAGGATTAACCTCTTCCCTCTTTTAGTCTCGACTATGTCTGAATATCCAACATCTCAGCTTTTAAAACTGCTGCACGCAAAAACTCGATAAAACGTGTTCACGAAATCGTACATCAATCAATTGTTACGATGTTGATGTAAAAAGGAAGCTTCGATCTTCCAATCTGTGACAATTTATTTGCGAGGAAAATTCTTGCCAATTTTCAGTATAAACGTGTAGAATTTTCTAAATAAAATATATTCTGAACAAAAAGAAGTCTTACAAGGGAATATATTTAGATGCGAAAATCCGATTTTGATGAAACTTATGGGAGCTTATAACTTTATTGTTTAAACAAAAAATTTTTGTTAAAATTTTCTAGCGTGACTACATTTCCCATTGAAAAACACACAATTTAAAAGAAAATTCAAATTTTTTCGACCTCTGGTTTCCAAAATATCTCAAAAATACCCCAACTTTGAGGGCTGTTTTCACCCCTTCAAAGTGGATGGTTGGCGTCAAAAAAGAAAAAACGTGTCAAATATTTTTCAAAGAACTATAAGTTTCATCAAAATCGGATTTTTACATATGAATATGTTCCCGTGTTACAAGAAAATGAACCGCGAATTATGAAACTAGCGACTTCTACCTTTAAAACGAATCCATATTTATGGTCGCGTGGATATTTTGTATGAAATAATCATAATTTAAATACGTCCAGCTTTCCGAGAATCGGATACTCGGTATTGAAATACTTCTTGGATCTTTCTGTCGATCGATCTGAACGAGACGTTAGTTTTTCAAGCGACGTAATATTTTTCTGATTGAAAGAGGCCTGGCTTCCTCGACAGATGGAAAGAAAACGATCGGGTTAATACAATTAACGAGCATGTAACGGTGACTATTAGTCGAACAAGGAAATATCGATCGGTGACTGTCGATGGGGAACGGCTGCAGTCGATTCTCCTCTCATAAAAGCCGATTATTTATTCAAGTCGACGAACACTCGACGTTCCACATTTAGAGTATCCCGTCTGCAGTGCTAGTGAATGACTTCCGTTGGTGCGTGAACGGCATTTCAGTTTAATCTCCGTGACACCCGATGTCAGCACATCGGTTTTGCTTTCGAAAATCAAGGAGAGTCTTTTGGCAATCCGATACTGCTACTAAAATATTGAGTGACCGTGCACGAAGACGGCCCATGCAACTTATAAATTTACTCTAAAGCTACGCTGATCCTTCCTACACAGCCGTTTAATCTCTAGCTATACTAACAGCTGAATTACCATCAATTAGAATAATGCATAGCTACAAAATTTTACACATCCGATGCACACTGCACGATTCTTACAAAACAGAAAAGATTGATATAACAATATTTTTATAAGGAAACATATTCAGATGCGAAAATCCGATTTTGATGAAACTTATGGGAGCTTAGAATTATACCGTTTAAGCAAAAAATTTTTGTTAGAATTTTCTTGTGCGACTACATTTCTCATTGAAAGCATACGAAATTTAAAAAAAATAAAAATTTTGTCGATCTCTGGTTTCCGAGATATCTAAAAAAATTTGGTTTTGACCCCCAACATTGAGGGCTGTTTTCGCCCCTTCAAAGTGGATGGTTGCCGTTAAAAAAACCACGTGTCTAATATTTGTCAAAGAACTATAAGCACTCATAAGTTTCATCAAAATCGCATTTTCGCATCTGAATATGTTCCCTGTTTAGTATAATTTAGACTTAAACAAAGTTTCTTTGCAAGCTAATATTTATTATATATAATTAATATATATTATATTATGTTCTATTCCAATGGGATTATGGCTCTACCCCCAAAAAATGGCAAAATATCGTAGATAATAATGGCCAGTATACAGGGTGTCCCACATAAATGGGAACACCTAAATATCTTTCGTATTTACAGTCCTATCAGAAAACTTCAGGTGACGAAAGTATAAGACAGAAAATATAATGATGACGAAAAAATTTTTTATGTCGTGTTTTTTAATGAAATTTCAAGGTCACCGATGTTTTTTTAAATGGAATAGTATATTTTTCTTACGGTAGCATGATAGACAATAAAAAACTGAATTTAGTAGATACCACCTTTTTGACCTTGAAATGACCTTGAACAAGAATAATCACGTTGAAGTTTAAAACTTACGTGTTTCAGCAAATATTGCGCGTTGTTTACGTCGGGTTGACCTTTACATATCATAATAAATGTTCGAAATAGTTTTCGTAGTAAACAACGTATGTTTATGTTAGACTATGTAAGTACGTTGTTCCTTCTGCATTATTCGAGTTCGAAACGTGAAAGTGATAACAATGCGTTATACTGTACAGGAATGAATCAATATAGTTTTCACTTATGGCGAAAGCCACCAATCTTTGAGGCAAGCAGAACGTTCGTATCGTGAAAAATTTGTGAATCGTATTTGTCCTTCGTTACACGCATTTTCCGTCGTGGTAAAACAATTTAAAAATACCGGTAGTGTAAACCCACAACACCAGAGGATATGCGGCAAAGGATTACTGCAGCATGTGCTTCAATTACGTTTCAGGAAATCGACAATGCCTACAGATCATTTATTAAAAGATTGCAACATTGCATAAATGAGGATGGTCAACATTTCGAACATTTATTATGATATGTAAAGGTCAACCCGACGTAAACAACGCGCAATCTTTGCTGAAACACGTAACTTTTAAACTTCCACATTTCATCCGCTTCAACATGATTATTCTTGCTCAAGGTCATTTCAAGGTCAAACAGGTGGTATCCACTAAATTCAGTTTTTTATTGTCTATCATGCTATCGTAAGAAAAATATACTATTCTATTTAAAAAAACATCGGTGACCTTGAAATTTCATTAAAAAACACAACATAAACAATTTGTTTCTTCACCATTATATTGCCCCCCTGCAATAGTGTCACTTGGTCCTCTGAAGTTTTCTGATAGGACTGTAAATACGAAAGATATTTAGGTGTTCCCATTTATGTGGGACACCCTGTATACTTCAATAAAATTCATTTTGAATAAAAGAAACGTTTAATCGAAAAATGACAAAAATTGCTCAATACATTTCCCATTATATAATACAATATATAATTTTATTATAAATTTTTTTTTTAATAAAATAGTCGGTAGAGTAGAGTATACAATGGCAGATGAACGGCAACCGTTAATCCTTGCAGCAGATTATTCGGAACCTCTGCTCCCCAAAACCATAACTCGCAAAAAGAAAAATAAGGAACCCCCGAGGAATTTGTGTGTCGTCGAGCATTCTTCCGTCGACGATCCCCCCCAAAAATGAACACATACTTAAAACTGGCGGCCCATTGTCTCCGCGTTGAAAAGCAGCATTACGAATTCATCTGTCCAGGCTAAAAACAACTCCGTTTTACAGAGCTGCGTTCCATATTTATAGCGTTGCTGAATTGCGCATTGTTAGACTAATGAAAATTTAACGAAGTCGAGAGCAGGAACAAGGTCTTGCTCGCGAGTGGCTCTAATTTCGTGTGTAAATATCGAGGGCTTGCGAGGCAGAAGGGATCGAGAAGGGCGCGACGGTGCTCGTGGTGAGCGTCTTCGAATACATTCCGGTGTCTGTTCCCGAGCTGGTTCGCCAAAAAACCGCGAGAGAGGAATCTACCCGATCGAGTCTACGCCGACGTGTTTGTGGCCAGGATTTCCGTGTTCTCATCTCCCCCGCGTCTCTCGCGATCGAAAGTAGCTTGGCCGCCAAATATTTGCCCACGACATGGAATAAGACCGACATCCATCTACACGATTTTTCGATGTTCGGGTCTGAAACGCCCCTACGAATCGATTATCGGGGACGATAACCTGCTTGCGCCCCGCGAATCTGGAACGTTACCACTGAAATCGGACTTGAAAATGTATTCCCATTCCAGGCTCTTTACCGATCAACACACTTCTTAGTCGACGTATAGTGGCTCAAATCGAAGAATTTATTACGAATATAATTTAGAAGCGAATTAATTAAATCCTGTATACGGGAGTTTCCATTTTAAAGATAATTGGCTTTTCATAAACGGATAAACGTTGAAACAGTTTAACGCAGGGCAAATATGCGCTCCTGTTATCATATTTATGAAAAGAAAATAGAGAAAAACGAGGAAGAATTTCATTTCTATTCCGATATAAAATTAACAATTCATTGTTGAAAAGGGTTTCTTCTATTCAAAATATAAAATTGGCAAAACAATAGTAAAATTCATAAACAAGGAAAATTAAAAAGTATCAGATATTAACCCCTTGCCATACTTTCTTTGTCACTGCACTAATTAGAATGTCTTCAACGCCAAAATTGTTATAGAAGATAAATGAAAATTTATATTTCTTGTGCGGCTGCATTTACTTCGATGCTGAAATATTAATTCGCAAAAGAATAACATTGCATTTCGTCTAAAAATTTAGACATTGTATATATATTTGTTTAACTAGTTTAGCGTGGAATTTAATTTTAGAAATTCCCCACAGGGTGCGAAATTAAAATCAAATAATGGCGTGTACACACGTCGAACGTAGGACAAATTGTCCTAGTATAAATTTTACGAAAAACGAGGAAGGATTGTATTTTTATTTAATAAAAAGTTAACAATTCTATTGGTAATATAAAGGAAACATATTATCAAATAATATTCTTGTTGTGTTTTATTGAAATTTCAATTTTTTATTGCAAATGCTAATTTTTTATTTTACACGACGAGTATACACGTCGTACGCACCGCAATGGAAATTTTGTCCGACGTGTATACACGTCAAACGCGCTTACCGTGGATTTAAATTAATCGTAGCGGTTTTAACCCTTAACACTCCAATGGCTCCTCTGAGGAGACACTAAAAATTGCCATACTATTATTCGAAACAACTATTACACGACCAGAATTGCATTTAATGAATCGTTAAAAATTGAACTGTTGTGCGTACAAATAATAGTAATAAATTTAATATGCAAGAAAGAAATGACTCGATTTTGGAATTAAAATTGCTCGGAGTGCAAAGGGTTAAAACTGCTGCTTTGAAATATATGCACTGTTGTGCGATCTGTGCACTTCAAACTAGTAATTATTTACCGTAAAATACAGTTTGGATATATCTTATCAAATTGTCTGTTTGTACAACAGATCCGTGACGACGCCTAACTGCTATTATTTTTTCAAGGGTTGTTCAGCGGGGAGTAATTCTTCATTGTGGCGACTCCATATGGACGTTCGCGTTTTTAAAAACAAAATGTTCATTTTTACGTGTCACTCTACGTTTCTATGCATTTTCCTATGACATTGGACAAAAATGTAGTTTTTGTAAGTCAGTTATATTTTACGTGTAATTGGAAATATCTGCACAGAAGATTATGTGCAGTATTCGTGTCCAGAAAATATTTTAAAGAAAGATGTAAACATCGCAGTCCTTAATTGTGACAAAATCATAATAAGTAAGTAGTAGTAAACGGTAATAATATAGTATTTGGTAGAGGTAGTTAATTCGGTTCATAAAATGGATCGTGGAAAAAAAAGAAACGCTAAACTAATACTGTTGCAGGGACAAGACATCGATTGTCAAAATTGCTACTCGTAAATCAAAGTAGAAACGTGATCGGTAATTTCGTGAAAAATCCAGATAATTATGAAGCCAAAATACGATTCTAATCGTTTTTCTGCGTTATGATTACGTCAAAAGTGCGCAAATTTAGGCCTAGATTAAAAGCTACCACCAAATATATGTCATCAATTATAAATTAAATAAAGTTTTAGAGAGTACAAATTACTTCATCAAATGAGAGATAAAATGGAAAGTTATTTAAATTTTATTTGAAATTCTGTTCAAACGAATTAACATATGATCATTTCAGAAGACACGTAGCTCAAGTAAGATTATACATTACCGTAACGATTATTTATCAAATTATTAATTTCGATAATGCTCAAGCCTGGTACAGACGTCTCTGAGACGTCAAAATCCGTCGATAGACCAAAATTTAACACCAGATGATATTTAAAATGTCAGGAATACCACTTATGCAATCCGCACGAATAAATTTGATAACATTGACACAACAACATTGACAATAAGAATATCGGTGTTCCTGATCGCGGTTGTCTTTATGCATCCCTTGCAATGTTCATTCGTTGTATCATCGATTATGTGTTCTGTGGTATTCATTAAATATAGTAACCATTCAAAACGTTTCCCTGTTTATTATTATAACTCTAACAGAAAATTCAACAAGCGCGAAATGAAAAGAGGAATTTTTAGATAATATTACTGAGGATGTCTCGTTGATTCGCAATTCCAGTAACCTAACACAGACTTAATCTCTTGCCATATTATGACGAGTCAGACTCGTGTTGAAGATTTTAAATAAAGTCTGACAAATATAAATATCGATGAAATCAAATATTGTTCATTTGTAGTCAATGTTTGAGCATTGAAGTAGATGTGACAGTAGCAGACATATAAATTGTCCGTTCTCTTCTGTGTCATTTTCAATAACGAAGACGCGAAATGAAAAGAAAATATTTTGCTCGCGGCATTTTTAAAGAACGGATATTTGTCTAGAAAGAAGATTTAGGGAAGGTTAATGGGTCTTCTGTAGGCGTTCGAGGCATCTCGCTGACAAAGTGACACCCTCCCTAGGATACACGATACAGCAATTTATTATAATTACGTTCGGTGAAACATTGGCCGGACTTTTTTTTTTTAAATCCCTTTAACTGGATCGCGGAGATCTCTCCGTCCGGCGGTCAGTAACATACATCAAATTAACGGTAAAGGGGTTAAACCGTGCTTCTAGATAAGTCACAATTCAATTTAGAGACGACCGGTCATCGGTTCCGTATCTGCGATTGGTTGCAGGGATGCTTGGATTTATTTTTAAACGTCTCGACCCATAGACGCCGTGACTGATTCGAAATCATTGTCATTCGCCGTGATTTCGCTGTGAACTGGCTTTGTTTACAACGTTGCAATTATTTCTGCATATCTATCAATTACTTTTCTCTAGCAATATATGCATTTGGTTACTGTCTACTTGGGAATCGCTTTCTTCTTTAAAATATGGCAGCAATTTTATTTATAATTCAAGAGTTTTCGAATTCGTACAGTTAATGCTCAACCCTTTTGGTGACGAACGACGATATATCGTTGCGTATTGAACTCTATTTCAAAATACATTTATAAAATATTACAAATGGTCTAACTTCATTGCAACAGAATTTTAAAAATTGTTTTTGGGTTTAACTTGGTAAAAAATAAGGCTCGCGACTTTAAATAGTTAAAGTGTATGAAATTCATTTGACTATGTTCAAATGAATTACGAAAGTATAATCTGCTAAGACTCGTCTACAAAGCCGTTCTCATGCATTCAGAACACAATCAGTCAAATTCGTAAAAATGCACTTTTTTTAATTAAAATTTTTACTAAACACCTGAGCTTTTTCACACATCATTGGTTCAACTAGACGTAGTCCTCTGTTTTAGCATTATTCAAATCACTGAAATTCACAAAATTCAAATTGTTTTTCACTGTTAAAACTGTTATAATTATAAACTAAGTTATCTCATTTTTTATTTAATTAATCAGCATTTTATTAATATAAACGCACAGAATATTCTGAATTATAACTTTATCAATACTTGAACAGTCTAAATATCCAAATATTTAATATAACGCGTGAATTGCTAAAAATGCAATATCCAATAAAAACTTGTCAACTTGTTGAGGTATTTATTGTTTGCATTTGTTTCAAATGTTTTTCAATGTCAGTTGTACGTTACCGTTTCGGCGTTACGATATAACGTTCCAAGTACCCACAATGCCGTTTTCATAACAAATATATGTAATCAATTATTACATTTACATAGAATATTATAATAAAAAATATTCGTGTAATAGAAACATTATAATAATCAAAGATCATAAAATGCAAGGTCCACAGTGTTAGAATGATTAAAGTTTCCCTATCGGAGATCAGTAAATGAATTTATTCATTATATTACTATTAAAAGAAAAATTTCGACAAATGTTCTTTTATAATTAGTACATAGTGTTGTGGAGCAACTTTCTCGATTCGTAATGTTTCGCAGTCTGATTAGTGTTGCCCGATATATGACACCAAACAACATCTAGTGACAAAAATCTCTCAATACTTTTCCGACTACCCAATATAATTTATATAATATTAACACTTTACCGACCGGAAGCCTATTAATAGGACTTTCAATAATTGTACTTAACAGAATGAAGATTAAAAAATTACTTTTGCATTTTAGTTTGTGGCGAAATTATTAGATAACGTTACTGAAGATGTTCTGAGGGTTTTCAATAAAAATTCCTGCTGAAAGATTGATTGAAAAGATTTCAATCATGGACTGTGGACCTTAAAAAATTCTGAAACAAACGCCGGTCGGTAAAGTGATAAGAAATATTCGCATTATTTTAATAAATTTGATTGAAAAGCACAAATGAAGTAAACGAGTCTATTGTTTACGAACAGTTGAATTTTTTCCACTTAACCCTCTATGAGGCCGTGTAACTTTCAAATCATTTGTTAATATATCGACATTTTACCAAATGATTTGTGTATTTTATAAGATAACGTGTACATCTAAACTATATAATGTCTCGTAGGTAACAAATAACAATATTGATAACGGTTGGCAGC
Organism: Agapostemon virescens; assembly: GCA_028453745.1. Taxonomy (NCBI): domain Eukaryota; kingdom Metazoa; phylum Arthropoda; class Insecta; order Hymenoptera; family Halictidae; genus Agapostemon; species Agapostemon virescens. The sequence goes on along the minus strand of CM052092.1, from coordinate 21,806,748 downwards.
ACCGTCAAACCTGAAATATCAGAGTAAACGACTGGCAAGTTGTCTGTAGATAGAAACTAATAGAACCATCTTGTGCAATTTACATTATTTGTCCTTCTATCTATTCTATTATATTCTATCTATTAAACAAAACAACGCGTACATAATAGCTTTGAGTTTGCATATCAATAACAACTTATTTGTTTGCGATTTCATTAATCATTTTGTTACTACTTGTACATGATACAGTTTTGTGACTTTCAGGTTATAGTAGGCTATTATGATAGATTTTGGTATATTTAAGATAGTACTTGTGCTTTGTTCTAGTGTCAGAATTATATATCGTATACCCAAAATATGGATATATTCGTAATATTTCTAATATTAGAACGGAATGCACGAAAGCACAATATCTGATGCCACCGTATCCGTTATTTCGGAATCTAAAATTTGATTCCAGCCTTTATAGCAGCCCCGTTTCTCCAACGTGGAACGGAACATGATCCGAAATACCGAACAAGAGAAATGTTTTCTCTGGACTGAGTGTTCGACCACGAAACATCCGTCCAATTTTGCTGACAACCGTCGTAATTTAAACTCGAAAGGGTGGCAGTGGTGACGATGGTCGGTTTATTTGGACGGCCGGCAGGCACGGCGTCACGAGCGATACTTATGGCAGAGAATGTTGAAATTGTTAAAGTGTCACCGAAAGAGATATTTACGTATGTTGAGAAAAGAGAAAAACGGTACTTTCTGTACGATAATGAAATACAATGGAATAGTTAACAACATTTCAAATACTAAATAAATCGTCAGTATTCTGGGTCTCTCTATCAAAGGTAAAACATGGCTGTTCTCTTCCAAAAGATATTGTTCACTTTCCTTATCTTACACTGTGCAAAGATAATACGGGGGTAAAATATTTTACTTCTTTCACAGAAATTTCCCCTGCGCATTCGTGTTAAGCGTACCTATAGCCATAAAAACAGATGATTCACCTTCATCGAATATACCTGTCCAACGGTCTGCTTTGCTGGGCTGCTGATAATTTCAGACGTTCACCGAACGATGCCGGAATATTGGCACAATATTTTTCCCTTACCTCTCGCGATAGAGGCTCTTTCCCATCATATTCCTTCGCAAATTTTCTATTGGAATAATCCAAGTTTATTCTTGACATTCTACAATATTTAAAAAGTTGGATTCAAAGAAGGACTGTGAAAATTACTTAACCAAGTTTTTAGCCGATAAACCACACAAGTTCTACTCCGATGGGATAATGGCTTTACCATAAAAATAGCAAAATTAGCATGTTAAAATATATATTATGGGATCAGAACCTCCTACAGAAAAATACGTATGAAATTTAAAAAAGTCGGAAAATTTCGCGGATGTATGCAGGAGCTAATTAACTAGAAATTGCAAGATCGCTGGTTCGACTCCCGTCTCAGTAAGTCGCTTCTTTCTTTTCACTGAAAACCTACAATACAGTGGCTCAAAGTAAAACTCGGACACCTATATATTTTCACTTTCTGAGGTTATTATTAGTATAAGCAAACAAATTAAATGAATAACAGAATTATTTTCAATAATTTACACTTAAGGTCATATAAAATTTATTAACCCCTTAACTTGTACGCTCAAGTTAATCAAAGCGCGCTAAACAGGACAAACTGTGCACATTCGAGATAATTCGAGCGGCGTTGTATTTTATGCTGCTATAATTTTTCACACTCGAATATAATCGAGAATTGAAAATAATAATGTGAAAGCAAAGAAAAACAATCGTTTTATTGATATTTATCATTTATATGGGATTTGAAGCTATAACACTTATTTCTTTACGAATAAAATATGCTTACAGCAATGTGGATCAAACTCCAAAATTAAAATTAAAATTTTGATGTAATTTTGCATTCTGCATGAAATTTTTTATTTTTTTATTTTTGTGTCAAGACAATGTTCTAAATTGTGTTTTTTTACATAAGAAAAGATTGATTTTTTTGCCGGTTTTTTTTAAACTATGCGCTAAGGGGTTAAGCAAAGACAAAAATTATTCACGATAATTCAAAACAAAATAGAAATGTCAAAAGTCATGGAAAGTAGCCTCAAACTGAAACTCAGACAGTTGGTAATCCTATGGGGAAAACAAATGAAACGCGGAGAATCACCCTTCATTTTTTCGTACTTTCATTTTATGTAGGTTTTAGTTGACGTAAGTCGTTAGTTTCTGTGAATTTTTGTTTTAATTTCTCAAAATGGCTTGACAATGTGGACAAACGTCATTAAAACTCCGGGAACTTGTTATGAGTCAATTTAGAGACGGTTTGTCTGTACAAAATATTGCATCAATAGCGAAAGGCAGTCATTTTACAGTTCATGATATTATAAAATGCTTTAGATCCAGAAATAATGTGGAAAATAAACCAAAACTAAGTAAACGGAAGATCTTCACAGAATCCGAGGAGCGTTGGATCGTACGACAAATTAAAAAATATCCACAATTAAGTGCTCCGAAGTTAGCTACTGAAGCTAAAATACATTTAGGAAAAGAAGCTAATCTAGAAACAATGAGGATTATATTAAGAAAAAATAATTTTAATGGGAGAGTTGCCAAAAAGAAACAGTTTATGAGCAAAAGAAATCGTTCAAAATGATTGCAATTCGCGAAATTGTACAGAAATAAAGATTTTTTATTTTGGAGGACAGTTTTATATACAGACGAAAGTAAATTTAACATTTTTCGATCCGATGGACAAACTTACGTTTGGAGAAACCCTGATGAGGAGTACAAGGAAAAGAATTTACGACCTACTGTTAAACATGGAGGAGGTTCGATAATGGTGTGGGGATGCATGCCAGCTGCTGGACCAGGAAATCTCCACATTATTGACGAGATCGTGGATCAAACAAAATATCTACAAATTTTGAAAAACAATTTAAGGGATAGTGTGGAAAAGCTAGGTATTGCGGATTCTTAAAGTTTCTACCAGGACAATGATCCAAAGCATCGGGCTCATAATGTTCGTCTATGGATACTTTATAATTGCCCACATGTAATCGAAACACCCGCTCAATCACCTGATTTGAATGTAATCGAACATCTATGGGCGTACTTAGAAAAAAACTGAAAAGCCATATTATTTCTAATGCTAAAGATTTAGAGAAAACATTAAAAGAAAAATGGGCAAATATTGATCCTTCGTATTGCGAAAAACTAGTACGGTCTATGTTGAATCGATTAAAAGCTGTAAAAGCAAATAAAGCACTACCAACAAACTATCAATATCAAATAAAAATAGTATAAAACATATGTACATATCTACAAGAAAATTGTCTACTGTCCGAATTTTATTTTGAGGTGAAATTCCATTACTTTCTAAACTTCGTTTCTTATGACTTAATATAAATAAATTTTGGTTTTGTTTGTAGTGAATTTATATAACCTTGAATAAAGCTTACTAAAAATAGCTTTAGTTTTGTTTATATTCTTTTCTTATCCTACCAATCCCTTCGTAACGCCCAATAATTTCAGTGTCTGAATTTTGTTTTGAGCCACTGTATGTTCAACGCAACTACGTCGTTTAAAAACGTATTTTAGTGTTGCCCATCGCTCTTGCTCAGCATTGCATACATTGTCGAGCGAATCGTTAGACAGCGAAGCTATAAAAGGAAATTTCAGTTGGAACGTGAAAATAGAATAAAAATCGTGTACGCGTATCTTTCTGTGTGAAGTGTCAGGGGACAGTATCGTTGGGGAGTGTAAATAAGAGGCGAAAGAGCTTGAAATTGATAGATACGGAGGAGCTCCGTCCTGAATCCGTACTCGCGTGTATAGCGATCGTGGGTAGAACCCTAGAAATGCAGACGGAGGAAGAAGCGAAGGGCGCGGAGCAGCAGTGTCCTCCTCGTTGACAGAGAAATTACATCGTGCTACATCGTGTTACGTGCGGTGTAAACGATACCCCGGCCACGCCGTCAGAATGCGAAACGAGCACGACGCTGTCTGGTCAGCGACGATCTAACGGTGTCCGTGAAACGAGAAACATCCGTGAATTGGACGATCCCCATAGGACTCGCGAGCACGTAGCCGGAGGTCGGGACCGGAAGTAACGACGAGCCGTGTTTCTTGCGACCGGTGTCCGTCCTTGGAGAACTACCGGCGACACGATATCGCAGACAAATGGAACTCTTCCGAAGGAAAATCGTGTGTCCCATTTTCATTTCTGCGACCCAGAACTTTCATATTAGAGATTGCTTTTCGCGATAATATTGATTCTTTTTAGTCTATCCCCACGGATCATCCGATTCGCCGGTTTACACATTGAATTTTCACCAAGGAAATAACATATTTATTTCTCCTGCTTTTTCAGAATCCCGCTGTTACTGTTCTTTTGATATTTGCGCATCGCGCAGCAACGCAGAGTTAACCCCTTAGCCTATGACTTATTTTAGAATAACAGTTACTAGATTTTCTTTGTCCTCCGTAGAACGACAGAAAGAAACGACAAATTTGTAGTTACTACGTGCCTAGCTATTCTCTAATGACCGTATACTATCAACAATTATAATAAATAAAATGTTATTTTCGTTTAAAGAAAATTAAGAAAATACATATTTAGAAGATTCAGTTCAAAATCTTGATCACGAGTCTGACTCGTTGTTGTAGGCCAAAGGGTTAAGGGACACGGGGTTCTTTCGTTAAAAATTCTATAGGGCTGTTTGTAAAAAGGGGAATAGTTTAAGTAATAGCGATTGTAAATGGAAACCAATAACGTGGAACTACACTCGCTTGTGTTCGCTCACGACTTTCAATTCTCATTGCCGCCCTTGTTCTACGCGTACCAGCGCATACGCATTCATCTTCATGGTTGGACGCTTCACGAGCATACGAGCACATGAACATTCATCTACGCAGCTCACATTCCAACAGTTTCGTAAATTTGAATAACGAAATCCACTGTAGATTCGAAGAATGAAGCTTCTTCCGTAAAATGCCTCCTCAACGGTCGCTGTACCGATTTGTTTTCATATTTTAGACTCTACTATGTTCGATAGATTGTAACGAATCACTGGCGAACATTAATTTTGTTGCCTAGAATATTTATATACGTCCCTACGGACTGTTGTGAACAAAACATGTATCCGAAAGCCGTTCATCGTTGTTATAATCATTGTTATTATCGCATAATATTATACGATTCGATTGTTTATACATGTTTAAAATTTTGTAATATCATTAAATAAACTACCATCATATCTGGGAGAGTTTGCGGAATTTTTCTACGTAAGAATAATTCGCCTAACTTTTTCCGCTGAAACACAAGAAATTCCGAACGGTGAATTCTTTACATTTTTCAGAATCAAATTTTTAAAAATGTTAGACTGATGGCGACAATCGATTTCCGAATTCGTGTTCTGCACACACAAGTTTAGAGAGGCGTATATAAATGTTATGTGTGACAAGAAAAAAAGGTTAATTTCGTTGACCAATGTTATCAATCAATGAACGAACAATGTCTAGATTGTGGATTAATGCATTTAGGACAAAAATAAGTAGAACTTAATCCTCTATGGGCTCGTGTAACTTTCAAGTCACATTTTAATTTATCGACATTTTACCAAATAATTATAGCTTTTTTCATGAGACGGCGCATAAATCTTATTTCCTTAACGTTGCCAAGACAACCAATATTAATATTTATGACCGTTGCTAGACTCATCAACCTGAAATAACAACATAAATGCTGTGCAAACTGTCTCCAGTAAAAATAAGCGAAACCATTTGATCCAATTGATATTATTTGTGCTTTTGTCAGTGATTACCAAATTAAAAATAGTGCACATAATAGCTCGGGGTTCGTATATCAATAACAATCTATTTGTTTGCATTTCAATTTTCAATTTGTTACTGTTTTTTTATGATACAGTTTTGTAACTTTGAGGTTACAGTGGGCTATTATGGCAGATTTCGGTACATTTAGGATAAAGCACAAGCTTTATCCTAAATGTACC
>CM052092.1:21779698-21795754 GCA_028453745.1 Agapostemon virescens | reverse complement strand
GAATTCCAAGTTTTAATAATTCAAAAAAGTGCATTTTTACGAATTTGACTGATTGTGTTCTGAATGCATAAGAACGGCTTTGTAGACGAGTCTATGTAGATTATACTTTCGTAATTCGTTTGAAGATAGTCAAATGAATTTCATACACTAACTATTGAAAGTCGTCGTACGCAGCATAATATTACTTACGTATTTCATACTTAATGAGCAAAATGGCAAAAACATTTATTATTAATTTTTTAAAATTTTGACGAATTTATTTTCCTCTCTCTACCTATATCTATCTCTACGGATACCCGTTAAAACGATGAGTAAGCTAGTTTCATAATTAATCGTAATAAACCGTTCCTTCCATGAAATTATTTTTCTACTGACAAATGTAAAAGCAGTTAAAACATAGTTAACTAAATAAAAATCATAATTTATCACAGTTATTTTTCAACAGCTTCAAACGCAATATCAACACGTTCTGGTGTTCCAATATTTTTGTGACCGACTGTAGCAAGTCCTGCCTTAGATACTGGAATATCGTAAGGAAGTTAAGGAGGTTATATATAGGAATCGGTGATGGATCAGATAGCAGCAGGAATGGGCGTCTAGTTGTCCATCTGTTGACGAGCGTAGGAGGTACCACCATTGCATTACCCCCCTGCCAGTGATCAACGATATCTGGATCAGTCTCTTTCCATGATCATCCACGTCAGAATCCAGGGAGAATTATGGGACGTTGCGCGGTAAAGGCCTGTTCGATTGCAAATTTTGTATATTCAATCATATAAAAAGGACACTTTGCATGACGACGAGACAGTAAGAGTTGCACTCGAGCCTGTCGAGCCACGAATGATGCTGTTCTAGTATGGTCGTTTTAAAAATGACGTAAATCTTAGGTTCTCGTGGGACGTAAATCTTTCGATCGCTTAACTAGGAGAGGCATCTTCCCGTTGTCGATCCTAAGGTTACCGTCTTCTTCTACGATCGTTGTGTTCGATGACGGAGTCACCAGTTTGGGGGTTAGTCTAAACGTGTGTGTGTGTAGCGCGAGGAGAGAAGGAAGAGGAGCATTTCGTTCAGAGAATATTAAAGGACTCGTCGGTGACGCTATCTAGCAGGCTCTGCCGTAGACGCTGACATATCGAAAGGCAGTTAGGGACAGTGGTAGTGGAAAAGGGCGTTCAATTTTCCATCTGTCGGCGAGCCTAGGAGGTAGATGCCGTTTATAGCCACTGTGCCAAAAAACACGTTCCAAAATTTTGAAATTTTAAAAGAAATTTCAAAAGAAGCATTAGAGGGAAATTATTCCTTCCGTTTCTTTAATTGTACAGGACGATCGTTAACCAGTGGTACAAACGAAATAATTACACGATTTTACTGAGAATCGATTTACACACCAGGTATGACCCGAGCTCAAATATTTACACATTTTTACTGCCATAAATCGGCGAAACATCCCCTACGAGCAACACCTTGAAACCAGGCGCGACGTCAACCCTCAGCGCAGCGGTTACCTGTGACCGTGCCGTTCCGCGAAAGTATAATCGACGCTGATCGGAGCGCTACCCGTACCCAAAAACTGTATAATTAATTAAAATGACGTCGAGACAGTTTGCGCGTAAGCGTCATCAATACTTTGTACCACGGAACGCCCTCGATTAGAAAATAAAATAAAGCTATCGTTGCAAACAGCAGCGCGTCGTTTCAATCTACGCATTCGAGTAATCCGTGGCAAATCCGACTTGACCACAATATTACAATATTAAAAATTAGTATACATAAAAAGTTGGTAAAAAGAATGTTAACACTTTATCGACCGGCGATTATTTCAGAATTTTTGTAAGGCCTATGATCCATGACTGAAAACTTTTTAATGGGTCCTTCAAGTCTGACAGCAATTTTTATTGCGGATCAGCAATGCATCCCCAATAATATTGTCTAATAATATTGTTACAAATTGGAATGTAAAAATAGAATTTTAAGCTTCATTTTGATATAGTGCGAACATTGAAAAGCATATTAACTCTCTACACTCGAATGGCGCCTCTAAGGCGACACTAAAACTTGCCATACTATTATTTAAACAATTCTTACATAGCTAGGTTTGCAGTTGAGAAATCAATGAAAATGTTGAAGTTCTAAGTACGACTCATAGTAATTAAATTCGTATGAACGAAAGGAAATGAACTATCTACATTGTAGCTATTATAGATAAAAATATTGGTTCGATTTTAGAGTGGTATTGCTTCGAGGGCAAAGGGCTAATTGGCTTCCGGTCGATAAAGTGTTAAGCATACACGGCCCGAGTGTTAAACGCTTGTTTGATCGTATAAAAATTTTGCAAAGCGAACACTGTGTCCCGTTACATAATCCGCGCAGCGTAGGTTCTAATCCAGTCATAAAAGACAAACTAATGACAGGTTTAGCACGTCCAGACTGGTACTTCTAGTTTCAACACTCGTAATCGGATAGAAAAAGAACGCCGCTGAACCAACAATCGCGAAGGTTCTGCCATTTATTATCGAGTCTCTTGAAAACAGCACGCGGAGTAGAAGATCAAACATTTTGGAACTTTAGTGGGTACGTAAACTCTGCCGAAATAGCGGCGGCGACCAGACCCGGGCTGGAACATAAATCGGTGCGAAGCAATATACATCGAAAGTGTAAGACACAAGTCTGGATTATAAACCGGGTTTCAGCAACATCGGCCAAGAATCGTCGGAGAAAAGCGCGCGAACGTTCCGCGTTTCCCGGAGAACGGGAGACAGCCCGGGCCGAGCAATATTTAACTCAAGCGCGTGCACACCCGTGACTGCTTTCAAGGCGAGACGCAGAGAAGAAACCGCACGCGTGCTTTGCTTCGTCTCGCGATTACGGTTCAAGCTCGCCTCTTGAATTTAGGGTAGCTTCAAGCGTAGTACGAATTTCGACCGTACAGATTTTACCTGCCGACGGCCGCTGCCGGGCCAACGTCATCTCCGGCCGCGGAAAACACGCGGTCGCGCTACCCTTAACATTCTGGACAATAGACAAAAATGAAGCACCACTATTGGCTAATACTTGGTCATCCAAAATAGTATACGTATACAGTCGGTGTGGAAAGTATGCGTACAGCGACCAATTTCAAATAAAACTGTGTGCGTAAACTTCAGTTATAAATTTCAAGCGAAAAATAATAAATAAAATAAATATTCTTGGGTATTTGTAGAAAAGATTTCGTGAAAACTAAATTTTATTTTCTTCGAGATTAACCCCTTAACTTGTACGCTCGAGTTAATTCGAGCGCGCTAAACAGACCAAACTGTGCGCACTCGAGATAATTCGAGCGGCGTTGTATTTTATGCTGCTATAATTTTTCACATTCGAATACAATCGAGAATTGAAAATAACAATGTGAAAGCAAAGAAAAAAAATCGTTTTATTGACATTTATCATTTACATGGGATTGTAAGCTATAACACTTATTTATTATAGCCTTTTTTCATGGAACAAAAGCGCAGAATATCAAAACTCTCCACCAAAAGAAAATTTTGATTATTTTTGTATTTTTTAATTTTTTTGCCAAAACATTCATGTTTAAATGAATTCAGTGATGCGGCTTCGTTACTACTGAGCCTCGCTGAACCTGATGGAGTATCAATGTTAACAATAATATCGAATATCAACGTTAAAAGCTCTTTCAGTGTCCCTGAGGGCCGACGGTATGAGATTTTTGTCATTTTTTAATTAAATGTTTCTTTTATTCTAAATGAATTTTATTCGGGTACATATTGGTCGTTGTTATCTATAATCATTTGCCATTTTGTGGCAGAACCATAATCCCATCGGAATAGAACTTCTGTGGTTTATCGGCTAAAAATTTGACCAAGTGATTTTCATAGTCCGTTTTTAAATCCAACTTTTTACCATCAAGGTAGTTTTGCAGAGATCGAAACAAACGATAATCTTATGGTGCAAGATGGAAGCAAACTTCTCAACTAAGCTCTCTCAATTTTTGTCCAGTCATTATAATTATGACAACTTACAAAGGAACATATTCAAATGCGAAAATCCGATTTTGATGAAACTTATAGGAGCTTATATATATTATATTGTTTAAACAAAAAACTAGCAGCCACGAAATTTCTATAAAATCGAAATGAGATATTGACTGAAATAAAAATTGAAAAAATAAAATGTATGTCGTAAAATGGTCCCCCTACTTTCTTGCACTTTCTGTATAATCATCAACTTTGAATATATTATGTTTATTTATATATATATATATTACAAATGAATATATTAATAAATTTAACCCTTAGCACTCCAAGGAATTTTAATTCCTAACTGGAGACATTTTTTGTCCTAGAATAACTCCATTGTACGTGGTTTGTTTCCTTTCGTGAATATCAAATTTGTTAATCTTAATCTTATGTGCAACACTTCAATTTTTCCTAGCTTCTTAAATACAAACATTGTTTTGAATAATATTCTGCCAATTTTTAATGTCCCCTCAGAGGAGCCATCGGAGTGCTAAGGGTTAAAATCGTTTTAAAGCTGGAACCCTTTACTTTCGTCGACCAGAATACATAACACAGGTGAAAAACTCGAGATATGTTTTTCGTAAACAAATGCTACAAAATGAGTCGCCTGTAAAGTCATGAAAGAATTTTGGAATAAACGTATTACAGATTTGACGATCGAATCTTTTCCTTTACAACGATTGGCTGATATTTAATTTACAATTTTTTTATTGGCTAGAAACAATAATTGTTTTGCTCGTAATGAATGTTACTAATTCTTGTGTATTTAGAGACGTAAATTCATTCTTTTTTTATGGTCAACCGTAATAGAAAATAAATTGTCATAAATCACTCTTTGAATATTTGGACGATACACACAGAACGTGTTATTGAAGTACTCGCTGCTGGTATAACTGTTCAAAATGACAACATGTTGCTACACCGATGACATTGGCTCACATATTTCATTGACATCTTGTTACGGACGGATATTTTCCTGCATGACTTTCACTCCCTTTTTGAAGCCGCAAGTTGTTAATGGGAGCCCCGTTTGTATAGTCTACAACTCGGTTTATATATTCTAAAATGCAATCCTTGCACAATGGTGCAGCAGTCTGCTGCTGCTCGACAACCTGCACCCAGCTGCACGTACACTCCTCCAAGGTTTTCACCCGTTTTCCGTGATTTTCGATTACATGTACGCGCGTCCCACTGCCATTTTGCTAACGAATTGTGAGTATATAAAGGATTCGAACAAGAAATAGAACGAGTATTGTAAATCGAGTGACAAAATATCAATAGCAATATTACTACAAATTTAGCACAATCCATACTAACGAGGGAACGTATTCAAATGCGAAAATCCGATTTTGATGAAACTTATGGGAGCTTATAACTTTATTGTTTAAATAAAAAACTTTTGTTAAAATTTTCTTGCGCGACTACATTTCCCATTGAAAACGCACAATTTAAAAAAAAATTCAAACTCCAACTTTGAGGGCTGTTTTCATCCCTTCAAAGTGGATGGTTGCCGATAAAGAAAAGACACGTGTCAAATATTTTTCAAAGAACTATAAGCTCCCATAAATTTCATCAAAAACTGATTTTCGCAACTGAATATGTTCCCTTGTTACCATGGATTGTGCTAAATCTGCAGTAGTATTCTGAGTATGTAGTAATAATCTGAATATGTTCCCGTGTTAGTGAAAAAATCTCTTAATGCTTTTCCGACTATCCAATATTAATCCCTTGGCCTACGACTTATTTTACAATAGCAGTGGCTAGACTTTCTTTGTCCTCCGTAGAATCACAAAAAGAAAAGACATATTTATAGTTACTGCATGCCTAGCTATTCTTCAATAACCGTATACGACCAACGATTAAATAAAATGTTATTTCCGTTTAAAGAATATTAAGGAAGTACATATTTAGAAGATTCAGTTCGAAATCTTAATCACGAGTCTGACTCGTTGTTGTAGAGCAAGGAGTTAATCCTTCAGAAATGGCGTATAGCCTAAAATCGTGGAATGTTATAGATGTTACCATAATTTGCGAGAAAATTAGTCTTTCCTGGGCAAATTTGGAAATGTGAAAACTAATGTTTATAGGTGGTTTGCAACCAATGATTTGTGATATCTCATGTAATAGATTTCGTGGAGTCAGTTCTGTAGTGCGCAAACGTCGTTCCTCAATAAAAGGATGTAGGCTTTTTGAGAAATGCTTAAATTGTTTTCGTCGCTACCCAATATGATATATATAGCATTAAGAAACATTCACATTATTTTAATAGATTTGATTGAAACGAAAAAGGACAAATGGAGTAAACGAGTCTTTTGTTTGGCTATATTGTTATGACTATATTATTATGACTATAATAAATTCAACTTTTTGAAAGGGATAAGGTGTCCACCTTTTTGCACCCCCTCCCCCAAGAAATTTAACTCAAACCTAGCTAAGACTTAATGAAAATTGATTTAAAAGCTGTACGAGCTTAAGTGCTACAGACTTTGAAGAATTTCAAATATATTATCTGAGGTGTCATTAGGAACTGCTAAATTCCTCTCAATCTGCATATACAATAGGTTAGCAGTTGCTGATTATCCGTTGTATACATTTTTTAAATATTTAACACATTAACGACCAGAAGCCTATTAACACTTTAACTGCCCAACCTACAACCTCAAAAATCCCACAAAATCGAAGTAATTTATTTAATGAAGCAACAATTGAAAACCTAAAATGTATGATACAAAGATATGTTTCAACCTTCTTTTATTCTCCAAACCTCAATTAAATTTAGTGCAGCGAATATATTAATGTACAAATTTATTTTAAGCATGGACAAACAAATCTGTCACCCATATATGGGCGACACGGCAGTCAAAGTGTTAATAAGACTTTCAATATTTATGCTTAACAAAATGAAGTTTAAAACATTATTTTTACATTCTACTCTGTAACGAAGTGACTCGACGTTGAAAGATTCGTCAAAAAGTAATCAGTCATGGACTAGAGACCATAAAAAATCGTGGAACAATTGCCGATCGATGTTAAGAAAAAAATTCGATCCATAGAGAGTTAAATTGAAAAACAGCGGAGACTTTTTGTACTCCCAATACATCTGCTAAATTAAACTAACCCTTCTAATCTCTCAAACGATCTCGAGTCGGCTGAATTCATCGGAAAGAAATGATTGTGTTTTAAAGCGGGTATGGAGAGCTTCTCGATCGACTTTATATCATGCACATCTTTTTCACATGTATCGAGACATTACTGTACTTCGCCCACGTAGCGCTCGATCAGTGAATATATGTGCCAGCTCGATTGGCCGTCGAGAATGTCGTTTTGGGCCGAATGATAAGCAATCGTCTCTTCCTAGCGAGAACCAAGCCGAAGGGATCGTCCTCGGTGCATGGACGCGATCTTCTTTGCTCCGGTCATGCGAGCAGAGCCGAGAGACCGGGCAGGCCGCGTGCTGATAGGAGAACCGATTGGTTAATTAATTACGGCCGCGGGGACGCTCGGTTTCATTGACGGCCCGTTATCTCTTTCCAGCGTTCAGTCGTTTTAGTCCGGCTGGGATCCAGTCGAGACGGAGCTCTCTCAAGGGTATCGAGTTCCCTTCCAAGGCTAATTTTCAATTCACATTAATACTTGTTTCCGAGGGCGTGTCTGGTCTCGGTTAGTTCTGGATTCATGAATTCTGTGACGTCTTTCTTGCTTTCTTTCTTTCTCTCTTTCGTTGTCCGTGTACGTTGACACCAGATGCTATTGGCTGCCTGGGTACCCAAGTAGTTGAGTCAACTGGCTCGTAGCTAGCTTTATCAGGAAGATGTATTGATAGAGTAACTGTAGCCGCAGCAGCAGCAGCAGTATACAGTGAATCACGAAAGTATTCGAACGCTCTGAAATGAAAAGTTTGACGCTTAAAAAATGTAAGTGATATTGCGAATTACAAAATACTCTTGTTCCTATAGTAATATATAAGTGTGATAACTATACATGTTAAATTTGAAGTGTGTCCAACAACGTAAACATTACTTATGTAAGATTTCTTGGTAACGTCGAGTAAACAGATGTCACGAAAGTATTCGAACGACGAAACTTGTAGTACAAAACAATCCTTGAATTTGACAAACAGTAAAGATTGGCTTTCTCAATTGGTGTTACACACTTCCCTTGTTCAGTGCTGCAAGTGTTAATAAGATTGTAAAATTCATATTAATAATGTACCGAAAAAAATCGGAGACAAGCATCACTGATAGAAAATTGATAATTAAGTGGCATAATGAAGGCAAGAGCTATGGCGAAATAGCAAAATTGTTAGGGAAAAGTAAATCTACCATTTATTACATAGTAAAAAAGTTAAAAACCACTGGAATCCTTCAGAATGAAGTTCTGTTCTGGCCGGCCTAGGAAATTAATCAAGAGGGAAGAGAATATAATTGTGCGTGAAATAAAAAAGGACCCAACAATTTCTGCACCAAAACTTGCTATACAAGTTGCTGATAGCTTCAGAAAACAAGTTCATCCTGAACTTCGTCGAAGAATTCTCCGTAAAAATGATTTTCACGGTCGTATTCCTCGAAAGAAACCATTTATTAGCAAAGTCAATAAACAGAAGAGATTAAGTTTCGCTAAAAATTATGTCAACAAGGATAAGGACTTTTGGAAACACGTAATTTTTTCGGACGAGAGCAAATTTAACATATTTGGCTCAGATGGATGTCATAAAATTTGGAGAAAAGCAAATAGAGAGATGAATCTTAAAAATCTACGACCAACCGTGAAACATGGGGGTGGGTCGGTAATGGTATGGGGATGTATGGGGGCCAGTGGTGTTGGAAACCTCGTCATTATCGACGGAATATTAGATAAATATAAATATATGCAAATATTGAAAGACAATTTGAAGCAAAGTGCGGAAAAATTAGGGGTAGTAGACAATTTTCATTTTCAGCAGAACAATGATCCAAAACATACCGCACGTATTGTTAAAGAATGGATCATATACAACGTACCCCACGTTTTAGAAACACCCCCACAAAGTCCGGACATTAACCCCATAGAACACTTATGGGCAGAAATTGGCAAACAACTTAGTAAACATAGTATTAATTCCAAGGAAGCATTAAAGACCAGAATTTTGTACGTCTGGAACAATATAAAAAAAGATATTACTGAAAATTTGGTTGATAGCATGCAACGACGGTTGCAAGCCATAATAAGTGCTCACGGTGGTCCGACAAAATATTAAAACACTATAGTTGTTTAAAATATGTACTATTAATTTAGTCGTTCGAATACTTTTGTGACGTTCATTTAGATGCCGTTACCAAGAAACATTTTATAAGTATTGTTTACGTTATCAGAGACACTTCAAATTTAACATGTATAATCATGATACTTATGTGTTATTACAGAAATAAAAGTATTTTGTAATTCGTAATATGACTTATGTTTTTTCAACGTCAAACTTTTCATCCGTCCGAATCCTTTCCGTTCGAATACTTTCGTTACTCACTGTATGTATGTATATAAAGGGACGAAGTCGAGGGTGAACGTGCCCCAAAGGACGAGCAATTAGAAACAGCCGTAAATACGTTTGTTAACACGAGGTCAAAAAACTGAAAGGATGGTTAACCAATTTGACCTGTAAACAAGCTCGCATACAAATTAAAGCTTACGATACAGTATAGGTGCTGTTTCGACCGAGCGAAGAGGATTATGGGACGGCTGAATGGAGGAGAGAGCAGAGCACAGCTTTTTAAAACGACAATAACCAACTACTCGGGGAATCCTACTAAACCCGAGAACGGTTAGCTCGCCGTATAAGCTCGCCTAGGATCTTCGGACGATCCGTGTGCAGAGAAACTTCGCTTCAGTTCCCTCGGAAGGAGTGCAGGGTGTTATCTAAACTGTCGCAGCCCGTGTCTCGCGAAACTCGTAATAATAGAGCGGGAAATCAAGGGGGTAGCGAGCGAGTCTATCCAGGAGAACGAGAAAGAAACAGAGGATGCCAGAGAGACGGTGAGAATGGGAGAGGAAGAGAGAAATAGATGGATAGAGATAGAGGTAGAGAGAGAGATAGAGATATAGAGAGCGAGAGAGAGAGAGAGAGAGAGAGAGAGAGAGAGAGAGAGAGAAGCAGAGGTTTTCAGCTGTCTAGAGTCGGTCCGGCAAAAGCAACATGGCACGTGGCACCGCCACGCAAGCTATTTTTGGCCGGGATTTCTGCGACAGCTTCTTTTTGGCCGCGAGGTAACAAAAGATGCGGATCCAAAGGACACCGGGAGGACTGGCTGATTTATTTTTCCGCGAGGCGGGAACGTTGAATGGTCCTGGAATCCCGACGATGCTCGGCCCAACACCGTTGTCGCCTCGAAATAGATCCAACGAAACGGGGTAGGGTTACGACCGATGATTTATGGTTGCATCGACGCTCTGGACGCGCCGAGGAAGGACACTTTGTATTATTCATAGTCGTCCCAGAGGCTCAGCCCGATTCAAGGTCTCGAATTAATGATACGCGTCGCGATTATGGTTACGAGAAGACGCTGCGTCGTCGTCGCGGCGCCGAGCAAAGGTGTGTCGAGAATATTCGAGGAACGTGTCCAGCTCGGGTCAAAATGACGAACGTTTCGCAACACTTCGCAACATCGAGTGAAGACGAATGTCCTGGGAACTATTCTGTCGTTGCGAAAGTTCCTGTTGTTTAGGTGCAAGCTTATACAGTGATAGACAACAGAAATTTTTCATACGGTTGCTCACGAAAGTATTCGGACACTCTTTAAATCTAAATAACTCTCAAAATTGAACCAAACGACTTCACCTTTCTGGAGCAACTAGAAGCATTGATTTACTAAATGCTTGTTGTGTTTTGTTTTGTTTCGTGTAACGAAGGCAGTCTCCTTCAAGCCGTCATCAAAAGCAAATGTACTTCGTGTATCTAATAATATATTTAACTCTTTGACTGCCAAACTAGCAGCCACAAAATTTCTATAAAATCGAAATGAGATATTGACTGAAATAAAAATTGAAAAAATAAAATGTATGTCGTAAAATGGTCCTTCTACTTTCTTGCACTTTCTGTATAAACATCAACTTTGAATATATTATGTTTATTTATATATATATATTACAAATGAATATATTAATGTAAACATTTATTTGAAAACAGTACAAATAATTCCGTCACCCAAATATGGGTAACATGGCAGTCAAAGTGTTAACCCTTTGCACTCGAAACAATTCCACTCCAAAATCGAAACGATATTTTTATCTATAAAAGCTCCACTGTAGATAGTTTATTTCCATTCGTTCATACGAAATTACTTACTATGACTCGTACTTAGAATTTTAACATTTTTATCAATTTCTCAACTACAAACCGATCGATGTAAAAATTGTATAAATAATGATATGGCAAGTTTTAGTGTCGCCTTAGAGGCACCATTCAAGTGCAAAGGGTTAATAAAGGTGTGGTAATAACCACGCTCTGCTATAATACATTGTGGTTTATTACCCCGAATCTTCACTCACAAAAATAATTTTGAAATAAGTCTAATTGGTAGAAATTACGTGGAGACATTTAGTAGAAAAGACAAAAAACAAGTTTAAAACATCTTTATTTCATCTCGTAATGAAAATTTAAAATATGCGTCTTGCAGAACTGTGTTAGTTATACGCATGCTGAAAATGTCATCGAAATCGATTGGCGCAGACAAAAACGACACGCGTAGAAAGATGTAAGAATTTGTGGAGTTTAACCCCTTGGCCTACGACTTATTTTACAATAACAGTGACTAGACTTTCTTTGTCCTCCGCAGAACGACAAAAAGAAAAGACAAATTTGTAGTTATCGCGTGCCTAGCTATTCTCCAATGACCGTATATAATCATCAATTAAATAAAATGTTATTTCCGTTTAAAGAAAATTAAGGTAATACATGTTTAGAAGATCCAGTTCGAAATCTTGATCACGAGTCTGACTCGTTGTTGTAGGGCAAGGGGTTAAGCAGAAACTGACCAAGATCGTGAAAAATTACGATTTTCACTACTTTCACTGGCATGTAGCTCGCGTGTACGTCGATCGATTTCAATGAATTCTTCTACATGCGAATAACTATCACAAATCTACAAAATGCGTCTTTAAAGTTTTTAGAACGTGGCTCAAAAATATTGAAAAAGTTCCTTTTTTATTGATCATGTAATTCATACCAATTCCAATATTTACAAAATTCATTTCGTATATTATTTATTAAATCAATGCAACTAATTGCTGAAAAAAGTCAAGACGATTGGTCCAATCGGAAAAAAGTTATTTAGATTTCAAGAGTGTCCGAATACTTTTGTGAGCCACTGTATATTTAAGAAGAAAAGACTTGCTTAAACGTAAATATTAATATTAATTAATTTATCAGGCAATGGGTCGACAAATTTTTTCGAAATTACTGTCGGTCGGGATTGCGTATAGAAAATAGAGGTGGCGATTTTAAGTATTTGCTGTCGAGATTTATGTACGATGCTAATCCGAATACGCGTAAAGACTGAAATATGTTCTACAGAAAAAGTTTTTAAATTTGATGTTTACGATTTCTAAAATTTTGAATCGCTTATAACTCGTACGTAGTATTAGAATTTAATCTAAATTTACCCTTTGCATCTCGAAGCAAAGTGCAAGCAAAGTGCAAGCAAAGTGTTGCAGCTTGGTGCCCGAGGGTCACCGTTCAAGCGCAAAGGGTTAAAAGTTTTCCATTATAAAAAGATTAATTATTTTTTCGATAGGTGTATTAAAAACTGTACGATTCCGTAAAAAAGATTGGAGATGCTGTTTATATGCTCTCTACAAAAATTAATATAGAATTGTACGTCTCTCGAAATGACACAAACGCTTTTGTTTGCAACATTTTCCGATATCATTAATATTTTCAGAGACATTCGAGTGATACATAAAATGTTGAATTTGTTAGAATTTATCTTACTTTTCAAAGGTCACACGTAACTCTTTAAGTCGACTTTCGGTTATTACCCGGCAAGAACCGAAATGCATCGCGTGACTCGAGGAGCACGGGGTAAAGCAATACCTTCGGCATCGAATCATCTTGTCGCTGTCGATTTATAATTCCACGAGATTTATAGCCGAGGATGTCTCTCCTTCCGACTGCGTGCTTCTTTTTCTTCAGCACTCGTAGTCGTCGTTGCGCCGTCAAGTCGAGTCCTCGACGAGTTTCGAGTGAATAAGAGAGCCGATTTAATTGCTTGCAGAGGAGGTCGCGTTTCGAGAGTCGAATAAAAGTATTCCACGGATGTCCGAGGCGTCAAGAGGCCGCGAAGATTGTTCATAATGTTCATTCGCCTGACGGAAATATTATCGTCGGCTAGGCTATAATAAATAGAATGCGGATTTTTATGTGAAACGAAAATCTTCTGCACGAATTGCAAGGAACCAACCAGAAATTTATTTCCTTCTTTAATAACTTCGACAAGCTAAGAACAATACAGGAAATTCCGTCTTGATCGATCCATAGGTGAACTGACATTTCAGTGAACCGAATTTTATTAAGATTTCTAGAATGCAAGAAGGTTCAAGTAGCGTTCACTATAATAAATCTGAACTTTCTAGTTTATTAATTAAATTGTCTTAGCACTGTATGCATTAAAAACCTAATAGTACGTTCCATGCCCGATTAAATTGCACGAAATATCTCAAAACGATAATTTTTTTATTTTTCTGTAGCGTATCTTGAATTCTACGCCTTTTTCTTCGTAATTATAACTTCAGTTATATAATAAATATTGTAACTAAACTGGTCAATAGAAATGTCAGAAGAAGTTGTTACATTGTAAAAATTCGAAAAATTTGTTTAAATAGAAATGAAATAGCTAGAATGTGTGATCAATTTATTAAAAAATTTTTAACCGTTGATCCACAATTTTACACATACGAATAGAAAATTTCCGTAAGGTTTCTGGAAATTTTTGTGATTGGTATTCGACATTCGACGTATTAATATCATCTATTAAGAAGAATTTCGTTCGGCGGTGAAAGTACTTTTTGAGAGCAAATGTACACGTCTTCAACGGCGAAGGAACTCGGTTCAACATCTTGAGGAACTTCCGGCCGCATCTGCGCGTTGTAAATCACCGAAAAGATAAATATTTTTTGATACATTGGAAAAAGTTGCACGGTCGATTGCTTATTCAACGAATTTTTCTGTCGTTTGCCCAGCGACGCCAAAGTACGCGATAAACGGACAACATTCGGAAAAACGAGGAGAGTCTGAGGGCGACAAAAAAACGGCGTCGGGAAGGCGGTGAAATATGGCGGACAAATTGGTCGGTTGCTTTAGACGGCCACAGTTGGATACAGATATTCATAGCCACTTGACCCGAATGCGAGGGAAAGGCAGGGGGACGGTACGGCAGCCTAATAAAACGTAAACTACGGGGTGTAAGCTGCATTTCATTACTGCACCCAACAACGCGACGCGCATTTCCCCTTTTCCGATTGACACGTCTTCCTCACGATTGCTCGCTAGTGATGGGTCACAAGCGCGTAGAAAAATATTCGAATGACAAATATATTATCAATTTGTATTTTTATTTCATTTTCGAATAACAAATGTATTCGGATATTTTATCTCATTGTTATGTCATTACAAAATACTCGTATCGAATACATATAACACAGGGAACGAATACTTGGGAATTTTGTATTTTGGTAAACTATGTTTAAAAATACGAAAATTCAAAGCTTGATGGTTGAAATATTTAATTTTAACACGTTAAGCGCCAGGTCAGTCACCGGTGACTGACGCGGTGTGAACGGAATATTTATTGGTTAATTGAATAAAGTTTAACTAAACCTTCCGTCAAGACCGCGACAGTCATTGGTGACTAACAGTATGTAATACGATATGAAACTTAACAAATTACGGTCTATTAATAAATTAATAAATATACGTGTTAACTGTAGGACGGACTGTACGCGTTACGATTATGCAGGCGCCACGCACAAATGGGTTTAAAATAATTCAATTAATTAATTAATCGTTACGATGATATAATAAAATCGGTTTAAATGTTCAAAATAGATAGAGATTATAATAGCCCTATTATATGTATTATCCCTACTACTGCGGGCGAGTACACTCTTCGAGGGGCCGTGAAACTCGAGCCCTCGACTTGGCCGAGACATTAGAATAGGATACAGGTCGAGTACCTATATGTATAGGCGAGCCAATCCTTATGCAATAACAAAATGTTTGTGTTTTTAAGAATAAAAACACATTCGTGAGGTTTTTCTTATTAAAATTATACCACACGAGATATAATTTTAAACATATTTACACGTTTAATTAGCCAAAATAAGTTTCCGTCACGACGACGATAGGGAATGAAAAAGATAGAGAGGCTAGCAGTTGAATAGTTGGCGAATATCAAAAGTAACTGAAACGTTAAATATATCAATTGAAAAACTATTTTATTTTTCATTATTTTCTTATGAAATCTTTTCCAACATATTCGTCACATTTTTCCGATTAACCCCCTATGGTCCGAATTTTTTTAAAATATAAAAACATGTGTGCAACGGAAAATCAATAATTACAGACCTATATATGCAGATTAAAAGAAATTTACCAGTTTAAACAATTTTATTAGAATTTGTAACTTTGTATCTTTGCGGTAACAACGGCTTAAGATGTTTGCACTTATGTGCATAAAAGCTTAAGTGTGAAATTCCATAAAATAGTTTGCATTTGGCGTTAAACATAGATGTACGTTGCATTTGAAACATTTTATTCGTGGAACCCCTGTGTTGGATCACACTACAGTGCATATGTATTGGTATAGTCAACTATATCACTTATAATTTCGGCAGAAGTCAACCAAATTGTTGTATGAGGTGAGAGCTTCGTTCTACAGTCATTAAAAATTGTCTTTAATAATATTGATCACTTCTACTTATGAAACAAATGAAACTAGTCTGAAATACACAAAATTTGCTCGGCATTCAACGTGTTAGATAGCTTGGAGTGCAAAGAGTTAGGAAGAGTCACATC
>CM052092.1:21754283-21774698 GCA_028453745.1 Agapostemon virescens | reverse complement strand
AATAAAAAAATTGTAAATTAAATATCAGCCAATCGTTGTAAAGGAAATACGTTTATTCCAAAATTCTTTCATGACTTTACATGCGACTCATTTTGTAGCATTTATTTACGAAAAACATATCTCGAATTTTTCACCTGTGTTATGTATTCTGGTCGACGAAAGTAAAGGGTTCCAGCTTTAAAACGATTTTAACCCTTAGCACTCCGATGGTTCCTCTGAGGGGACATTAAAAATTGCCAGAATATTATTCAAAACAATGTTTGTATTTAAGAAGCTAGGCAAAATTGAAGTGTTGCACATAAGATTAAGATTAACAAATTTGATATTCACGAAAGAAAACAAACCACGTACAATGGAGTTATTCTAGGACAAAAAATGTCTCCAGTTAGGAATTAAAATTGCTTGGAGAGCTAAGGGTTAAATTTATTATCTTGTAAGTTTTCTATTCTTTTTCTTTTTCAGGAAATTAGTACAGTTAAAATATTGGCAGTTGTTTGAAAAATGGAAATTTAACCCTTTGCACTCGAAGCAATTCTACTCCAAAATCGAAACAGTATTTTAATCTATAATAACTCCATTGTGGATAGTTCGTTTCCTTTCGTTTATACGAAATTAATTACTATGATTAGTATTTAGAATATTAACATTTTTCTCGATTTCTCAACTGCAAACCCAGCGATGTAAAAGCTGTTTAAATAATAGTATGACAAGTTTTAGTGTCGCCTCAGAGGCGCCATTCGAGTGCAAAGGGTTAATATTCGAATACTTTTTGTATTTATCTGTTGTACCTTTTCTAATATTCACATATTCATTCTTACTTTGACCTCGAGAAGTTTCTCCTTCAATGGTACGGTTAACCAACTTGAGA
Source organism: Agapostemon virescens (assembly GCA_028453745.1). Taxonomy (NCBI): domain Eukaryota; kingdom Metazoa; phylum Arthropoda; class Insecta; order Hymenoptera; family Halictidae; genus Agapostemon; species Agapostemon virescens. The sequence goes on along the minus strand of CM052092.1, from coordinate 21,773,830 downwards.
TATGGCACAAATCATGGAAAATGTTACAAGTAACAGACAATATTAACGAGCAAAGTTTCGGTGTTTTTAACTACGGAATAGTTTCGAAACTACACTTTCTAGGGTGAAAATTCAGCAGGGGTTAGCAATCATCCTCGAAGGTACAAAACACGGGCCGCACGGACGATCAGCTCCGAGAGGAATCGCTCTTGAAAAAACTTGAGGAATGATCGCAAATGTGTCTGTGTGTAGGTTAACTTCTTATCGATCTCAGTTGGTTATAAATCGGCCGAGCGATTCAGAATTTCAACTGACTCTATGAAACGGATGACACCGTTTGCCCATGGTGCGAAGAAACGATCATTAATCTACGAGAATCCTACGAAAGTTCACGATAAATCGGGTTTTGCGGGTTTTGTTGAATTACCGAATACAATGTTCATGAGATAGCGATTAACATAATTTCTAATTAATTAACCAGTTAAGCGCGACTGACGTGTATACACGTTGGACAAAATCTCCATTGCGGTGCATACGACGTGTATACTCGTCGTGTAAAATAAAAAATTGAAATTTCAATAAAACACAACAAGAATATTATTTGATAGTATGTTTCCTTTATATTACCAATAGAATTGTTAATTTTTTATTAAATAAAAATACAACCCTTCCTCGTTTTTCGTAAAATTTATAATAGGACAATTTGTCTTACGTTCGACGTGTGTACGCGCTGTTGCTTGATTTTAATTACGCACCCTGACGGAGATTTCTAAAATTCAATTTCACGCTAAACTGGTTAAACAAAGTCTAACAAATATATATGCGATGCCTTAATTTTTAGACAAAATGCAATGTTATTCTTTTGCGAATTAATATTTCAGCATCGAAGTAAATGCAGCCGTACAAGAAATATAAATTTGTTTTCTTTTCTATAACATTTTTGGCGTTGAAGACGTTCTAATTAGTGCAGTGACAAAGAATGTATAGCAAAGGGTTAATATCGGATGCTTTCTAATTTTTCTTGTTTATGAATTTTATTATTGTTTTCACAATTTTATGTTTTTGATAGGAGAAACCTTTTCAACATTGAATTGTTAAATTTATATCGGAATGGAAATGAAATTCTTCCTCGTTTTGCTCTATTTTTTTCATAGATTTGATAACGGGGGTATTTGCCCTGCGTTCGACGTGTATACCCATCGTTGCTTGATTTTAATTCCACATTCTGCGAGAGATTTTTCATACCAAATTCCGTACTTAACTGGTTAAACAAAGTCCAACAAATATATATGCGATGCTTTAATTTTTAGACAAAATGCAATGTTATTCTTTTGCGAATTAATATTTCAGCATCAAAGTAAATGCAGCCGTACAAGAAATATAAATTTTCTTTTCTTTTCTATAACATTTTTGGCGTTGAAGACGTTCTAATTAGGGCAGTGTCAAAGAAACTATGGCAAGGGGTTAATATCGGATACTTCCTAATTTTTCTTGTTTATGAATTTTATTATTGTTTTGACAATTTTACGTTTCTGATAGGAGAAGCCTTTTCAAAATTGATTTGTTAATTTTATATCGGAATGGAAATGAAATTCTTCCTCATTTTGTTCTATTCTTTTCATAGCTTTGATAACAGATATAAATTTGAAAATTTATAACTGTCGTATGCCTATATGTGCTCCAATGATAGTACGTTAACAACAACCAAATAGAATATTGTTTCGATTTAAGGGGAATTAATAACATACTTATTCTTTAGACTCTGCTCAAAATCTACAGCACGTGTCTGACACGATGTTGCAGGGCAAGAAGTTAATAGAAAATAGCTAGTAATTATTTCAAAATTATTTTTCGAACGAATACCACCAGTTTGCGATAAAAACTATACACAGTTCGATTGCGACAAACAGGGATCGTTATTCGAACAAGTAACCTCGAAAGAAATGTCGCATCGTATTAAAAAAAAAAACGAACTGTGTAAACAGGACCTTTTCTTAGAAATGAACGGAACGTTTTATAACGTTTCGAACAGTTGAAATGTAGCGCGTCTGATTCGAGTGAACGGCCATGTGAAATTATTTAAAAATACGAAACGGAATCGACTTGACGTGTCCCAATTCGAACGATCTTGCTCGTTAGGAGGTTAATCGGACGCAAGTACACGATCTCGTGTCGTTAATTAATTGGTACGGGTTGAAAGGCGACACGGGACTAAGTAAACGCGATATTATCTTGTCTCGGCGAATGAAGGCAGTGCGTAGCCGATAATATTCACAATATTTAATTAACGTCGTGGGCGAGCAGTAGATAGGGAGCAAACGGTAGCGCCGTAAACTGGTCCGGCGATATACATATATTTCGTGCCGGTTCAACCGTGAATATTAATTAGAATATATTTTTCTTGATCCCTCCCCTCCCCTCCCCACCAACCCCTCGCGCACCTTCATCGCCGTCGCATCGGGCGAGCACAGAGAGCCGCGGCGCGACATCCGCGACCGAAAAAATGTCGAAAGGTTCCCGAACGAGATTAAACGAGCGTCCTTGGCCGCGAGGCTCTCTTTCGCAGCTTGTAATTTCATAAAACGATCCACACACGCGCGGTGCTTGCTCACATTCGACGGCGCCGTGTTTTCGTTAAAGACGGACCAAGCTCGCTCGCTCTCGCTAATGAAATCCGTTCTCAGAAGCTCGCCTCGTAAAGGCCTCGCTGTAACGAGCGCCGAAGGGAAATTAAAAGCTGTCCATAGCGACACGCCCGCGCCTCTTAATCGATTTTACAGGCCTGCCGGGCGGTAGATACCAGAGACACTTCAGTGCCCGCGATCTTTCGCGCGGTTCTCGGAAACCTTTAACATTACAGTAGCCTAATGCGCTTTGGTCGCCGTTACCGGTCGGTTCTACGTTTGCTAATTAACAGTGGACTACTTATTGGCAACACTGGAACTGACCATTTTACGTCATTCCGAAAAGGTACCATTTTCTATAGTATCGAAGAGAAAACACAACTACACACCACCGGACCCGGGAATCGAACCCGAGATTTTCTGGTCGCAGCCTAGCGAGAACCGCACTGACTCTCGGAATCCTCCCTGCCTTTACTAATTTCTAATGACGTTTATTTGTTTTGAGGTATAGTTCTGATCCCACACTCGGCCATCCTCTGACAATCATATTCGCCCTTGAATGTCCGTAAACATGGCGTCATATCTTCAATTTTCAACTTTGTCTTTAACTTTCAACTTCGGCAGTAGCGCCACCATGCGGAGGCGTATACTCCCCATCCTACTTCTGACATCAATTATATTGGGTTGTTCGAAAAGTAATTTCGTTTTTTCCCGACAGAGGATTTAATTGTATCTTTTGCACCCAACTTCACACTTAAGCCGCATAATCATTACATGTTTTGAGAGTTGATATAGCAAGGTTTGTGTGTGAAAATGTCCAATTGATTCTACGCAGTAGTTTTTGGTTGGTGCCCTTTTAAATATGGAGAGCAATAAGCAGCATTTTCATTATGTTCTACTATTTTACTATAGAAAAGGTAAAAATGCTGTTCAAGCCAGAAAGAAATTAACCGATGTGTGTGGAGAAGATGTGTTGACAGTACGCCAGTGCCAGAACAGGTTTGCAAAATTTCAATCCGGCAATTTTGATGTCGAAGATGCACCACGTTTTGGAAGGCCGGTTGAAGCTGATAAAGACACGATAAAGGCATTAGTTGATGCAAACCGGCGAATAACAACACGTGAGATCGGTGAGAGGTTACATTTATCAAATTCAACTGTTTATGACCACTTGAAAGGCCTGGGTTTAACCTCGAAGCTCGATATATGGGTTTCCCATGTTCTCACGGAGAGAAATTTGTGTCGTCGCGTTGACGTCTGTGATTCGTTTCTCAAACGCCACGAAAATGATCCATTTTTGAATCGCATCATTACTGGGGACGAAAAATGGGTTGTATATAACAATGTCAAACGCAAGAGATCATGGAGCAAAAAAGATGAACCGGCTCAAAGCATTTCCAAAGCCAATATCCATCAAAAAAAGGTGATGGTGTCTGTTTGGTGGCATTTTAAAGGAATCGTTTTTTTGAGCTTTTACCGGATAACACAACAATTAATTCGGAAGTCTACTGTCATCAGCTGGACAAACTGAATGATGCACTTCAACGGAAAAAGCCAGAATTAATCAACAGAAAAGGTGTAGTGTTCCACCAAGATAATGCGAGACGTTATACAAGTTTGGTCACTCGCCAAAAGCTTTTACAGCTTGAATGGGATACAATGCCACACCCACTAAATTCTCCAGATCTGGCATCTTCGGATTATTATTTGTTCCGGTCACTGCAAAATTTTTTAGTCGGTAAAACCTTCACTTCAAATGAGGAGGTCAAAAACCACCTCGATCAGTTTTTTGCCAGCAAAGACCAAAAATTTTATGAGCGTGGAATCATGCTACTACAAGAAAGATGGCAAAAGGTATTGGACCAGAATGGCCAATATATAATTTAATAAAATATTTGTTCATTATACGAAAATTGCCTTTCATTTTCACAAAAAAAAAAACGAAATTACTTTCCGAACAACCCAATAGTATCGAAGAAAAACTACATCGGCCAGGAATCGAACCCGGGATTTTCTGGTTGCAGTCTAGCGACTACCGCACTGCCCCTCGGAGCCCTCCCGCCTTTACTAATTTCTAACGACGTCTATTTGGTTTGAGGTGTACTTCTGATCCCACACTCGACCATCCTCTGACAATCATATTCGCTCTCGAATGTCCGTAACAATGGCGTCATTTTCAATTTTCAACTTTGTCTTTAACTTTCAACTTTGGCAGTAGCGCCACCATGCGGAGGCGTATACTTCGCTCCCATCCTACAGTCCGCGACAATAGAATAGCACACCTTCTAAATTTCGCAGTATTTTAAAAATAGAACAGAAATGAGAGCGTTCAATCCATATGCTTCTTGAGTTACATCTTATATATCCATCTAAGTGACTGTGACACGTAAACACTGCCCCTAAATTCTTAGAATCGTTGTTTTGGTAGATTTCATGGAAACGTAATCCGACAAAATAATAGCACACATGTTACACTCTCACTTCTCAGTTGAACACGAGCAAAGGAAGGTGACTAAGTATTTGATATATAGTGTTGTGAATTATTGCGGAAAACTTCTAAAAAAATGGGTCGTGGAAAGAAGTTAACAGATAGTGAAATGAAAACAATTATGACACTGTCTAAAGAAAATGTTTCTATTTCAAAGATTGCGAAAGTAATTCATAGAAGCCGGAAGGTTGTCACGAATTATTTGAAAAATCCCGAGAAATACGGTAATACAAAACGTCCTGGACGACCTGCGGCACTATCAGCACGAGAGAAACGTGCTATTCTAAGGGCAGCATCGAATGCACCAATGACTACCAGGCAGATTGCTGAAGCAGCAGGCGTACAAAGAAAAGTCAGAAATGTGCAACGTGTCCTGCAAAGATCTAAGCACCTGCAGCGAAGGAAACTTAAAAAAAAAACCGCCTCTAACCGAAGCACATAAGAAGGCAAGGCTGCAGTTCGCAGAGCAACATGCTCACTTAAAGAAGAAGTGGAGAAAAGTCATGTTCACCGACGAAAAGAAGTTTAATCTCGATGGACCTGACGGGTGGAGTTATTATTACCACGAATTACGTAAAGAAAAAATGTTTTTGATCCATCGCCAGATGGGTGGCGGAGGAGTCATGGTGTGGGCCGGTATCAGCTACCATGGAAAGACGGATATTAATTTTATCAATGGAAAAATGAACAGCGTGAAATATCTAATGTTAATCCGTGAACAAATAACCACACACGCAACCAGAATTTCCGGGGAAAAACACATATTCCAGCAGGATAATGCAGCGGTTCACACCGCAAAGGTTGGGAAAGCATTCTTCGAAACGGAAAATATTCAAGTCTTGCAATGACCAGCTCGTTCCCCTGACTTGAATATTATAGAAAACTGTTGGGGAGACCTTGCTAGAGCAGTTTATGCTAAAGGGAAACAGTTTAATAACGTAAACGAATTAAAAGAGTGCATTGGACTCGAATGGGAACGAATGAAGCAGAAAAGGATTAAAAAATTATTCATGTCGATTCCAAAGTGAATAATTTCCGTTATAAAAAACTCTGGAGGATCTACAAAATATTAAATATTGAGTTCCCTTCGTATATATGCATAAATGTTAATTAATTGCAATAATGTGTTATTATTTTGTCGCACCGGTTTATCAAAATATATACATTTTTGCAGATGAAACAAAAAGGACCATCTTTGTATATGGAAACTTAGCGCTATTTGGTGTTCAACACTTATGTGTACCTGTCTACATATTCAAAATTATATTTTTATACTTTAATAAATAAGAATTAACAAATTTTATTCTGTCTGATACCAATTATAGTATCGAAGAAAAACTACATCCGCCAGGAATCGAACCCGGGATTTTCTGGTCGTAGCCTATCCGACTATCGCACTGACCTACGGAACCCTCCCCGTAATCTCTAATGACGTCTATTTGGTCTGGGGGTGTCCTGATCTCACATTTGTAAAGGGTTTTCCAATAAGGCCGAGTCGATGTTGAAATGAAATAAAACAAGCTGTGTGTAAGGTATTAATCCTGTGCGATCGGTGTTCCCGTAGCGGGAACGTTTCTAAATGGTCGAGGAGGTCGGTGTCCCCTTAGTGGGAACCTTCGAAAATCGTAACAAATGATAAAACACTATGGTGCCCCATGCCTCGTAATTCAAATATTTCGGAAATCACTTCCCGTTTCTCGAGATCGACTCAGAGAATTTGTCGCGTATCGAAATCTTTGTAGAAACAATGTGGTCCGAAGAATTGTTGCCGGCTGCGAATACCGTTTATTATTATATTGACCTTAAGGAGCCAGATATTCCGACGAACTGTCCCAGCGGAAGGTTCTGTTTTATTATCACAAGGCGCGGAGACTCGGGCCCTATTTCTAATTAGCGATTCTACCTGTGAGAGTCCTTCGGCGAGGCGTCTCGGACAAGCGTTCGGAAAGCGGAATTTTCCGTTTTCGCCAACCATCCTCGCTCCCACTCCACGAGCTTTGATCAACGATTTCCAACCCCTCCATTTTTCCCCTGCCTTATCGAATCTTGTACTATTTCTGTAAACGCCCTAACGTAGCAAATAAATAGCAAGACGGAGCGGCGAAGCGGTGATTAGCATAGAAACTTTAGAGAGGCTTCTACGGGAGTCCTATAGCATTGGTCATAGTGATTCTAGTGATTCGTACCGAAATTTTAGAGACGTTCCTACGGGATTCCTATAGCATTAGTCAGTGGTCACTCTTGTATAGTTCAGATAGGATTTCTACCTCGAATTAAATAAAGTTTAGTCTAACACTCCAACATCCGGTCAATAATCTTAGTAGAAATACAGTCCACTCTTGTGCGGGTTTCACTATAGCAAGTTATAGAAAATCGTGCACACAACAGAATTTTTATTATCCACAAAAACCCGCAGTCTAGTTATTTACGAAACAAAATCAGTTCGAATGCGAACGGCCGAATTGAATAACAAAAATGATTAGAAACTCGTTTGCATTATCGTACGTTATGATTGCGCAAGTGGTACAAGCGTGGAATGTACATTGACAAATGAATGGAATAAGCGAGAAAGACGTTAGCGAATAAAAATTGATAAACTCGACGATATTACGCAAGAAAGAAATTCTTGGATACCCGAGCAGGGAAAACAGCCTCGAATAAAATCCAGTGCAATTATCGCTTGTCGATCACGGCACGGATTACACAATGGTGAGCGCGTAGCCTAATAGGATCCGGTGATCGACAACGGATCGAGGGATCATTGATTATAGACGGGGACGGGGACAGGGACGAAGAAAACGATTCGTTGCGACTCGTAGGCGGAGACGTTAGGCGAGTGTTAGGCACGTTAGGTACACAGGCCAGCATCGTAATTCGCTGGTAATTGTCGGGCGCAAATTGGTTTGTCAGGATGAATCAGTGGCACGGCGAGTCGTGTCGTTCGATCGAAGGATAAGAAAACCTGCTCTCTCAGACGAACCCGACACAACCCGTTGCAGTTTTCACGCCGGGCTGGATCTTCCGCGCAGAATATTCTGCACTGTCATCGTGATCCATCCGTGTAAATTAATCGGATGCTTGCGTTCAGATCGAGGAATCGCGTACCGCGCAATTTCCGTTTCGCGTCGGTGACCATTCGATCAATTACATGTGTTAACGGGTTTCATACTTTGTAAGCGCAACTGGTCGCGCGATCGATCATTTCTACGTGATATATAGCTTGACTTTATTACCCGAACAATATCCTGTAATTACGATTTTTTAGGAATTACTCCTACTGAAATATTGCAGTCATTTGGCGAATGTTCACAAATATATTCACTCCGGGACTAAAAGATAGCACACTTTACATTTTCCCATATTTTCTGTTAAAAGCTGATTAACACTTTACCGACCGGAAGCCTATTAATAGATCTTTCAATAATTGCCCTGTAACGAAATGAGCCTTAAAAAACTGCTTTTACATTGTAATTCGTAACAAAATTATTATATAACATTACTTAGGAGGCTTTGTTGATTCGCGATAAAAATTGCTGTCGACCTTGAGAGATCCATTATAAAGTTTTCAGTGATGACTTATGAACTTAAAAGATTCTGAAATAATCGCCGGTCGGTAAAGTGTTAAGATACATATTTTCTTCCATCTTGAAAAATGATATTGGAATTTTTACTGGCACCTCAAGTCGCCGTTCGAGTAGAGTCGAAAGGGTTGCCAGGAATAGGAAAACAGTAAATGCCACGAACTTATGCGACAACCCAATGGATGCTTGGAAAACAAAATTTATTTCACTACTTTCCGTAAATGAGTTTTTCAAATTTCTGTCGAGGATCAATACTCGTTCCTTGTATTAGGTTGTCCTATAAGTTTCTTCCGCGCCACGCTATGAGTGACTCTAAGTGGCTGTTTTTATATAAACATGCAGGCTTATCTCTTAGCCGTTTATGGCATCGGTTTCAGTCGTCCCAGAGCTCTTTTAAAGTACGTTTCGTTGGTGACAAAGTCTCTTTTAAAATTTTTTCTGCACCGTTCAATATGGAGAGCCAAAAGAAGCATTTGCGGCATGTTATGCTTCATTGCTTTAAAAAAGGCTATAGTGCAAAAGACACTGCAGACGAGATTTGTACCGTTTACGGGAGTGGTACCACGACTATTAGGACCGTCCGCAATTAGTTTAAAAAATTTAGAGCTGGTAATTTCGAGTTGAAAGATGAAGACCGCAGCGGCCGCCCAGCAACGACGGATACGGACATTATCAAGACTGTGCTCACTGAAAATCCGCGATATAGTGTGCGTGAGATAGTGGATGCCACTAATATTCCCAAGACGACGGTACATAAGCATTTAATCAAGATGGGATATGCGAATCGATATAAAGTTTGGGTGCCACACCTATTGACGGAGACCGGCCTTATGAACCGCGTCTCTACGTGCGATTTGCTTCTCCAGCGACATGAAAGAGATCCTTTCTTAAAGAGACTTGTCGCTGGAGACGAGCCTTGGATTTTATACCAAAATGTGCATCGAAAACGCACTTGGTCTAAGGAAAATAGACCTTCAACTGTTGCGAAGCCTGGACTTCATCCGAAGAAGGTTCTTTTGTGCATTTGGTGGGACTGGAAAGGTATAGTGTACTACGAGCTCCTTCCTCAAGGTGATACGATCAATGCTGACAAATATTGCAATCAACTGGATCAATTGAAGCCCGCCATGGCAGAAAAACGGCCAGAATTGGCGAACCGACGAGGCGTCGTTTTCCATCACGACAACGCAAGACCGCATGTTGCGTTGGCCGTAAGGCAAAAATTCTTACAGTTTGATTGGGACGTTCTACCTCATCCTCCGTACTTCTCAGACCTTGCTCCATCGGATTATTACTTGTTCATCTCCTTAAAAAATTCTCTCCGTGCTAAACCTTTCATATCCATAAGTGGAATAAAAACGCACCTAGATGAATATCTTGCAAATAAGCTTCAACAATTTTGGAAAGAGGGCATAATGAGGCTTCCTGAGAGATGGAAGAAGGTTATAGAACAGAACGGTTCATATATAACATAATAAATCCACCTTAAACAACAAATATCGTGTATTCATTTCGCATAAAAAAAAGGGAAGAAACTTATGGGACACCCTAATATCTTCGCTCCACGAACGTGAAATGATATGCGATTCCTCGTGTTTCACTCTTTTATTACCTTCTTCCGTCGTTTCCGGTTACTCTTCTTGTTCTGTACTTCGGTAAGGCACGCGGTAAAAGGATGTCCAGACACGTATCGCGCAATAAACGTACCATATAATATAGTTATCGTGAAAACTTTCTGACTCGTGAGAAACATCCACTAATCCGTACAGTTTCAATAATCGTAAAATATAAAACCGGTCGTGGTAGGTTTAGCGTTGAAAATTGTATCTCGGATTTCACGAGAATCTGACTCGATGTAATATCGCGAAAATTCTTAAAACGTCGGGTCAGTTCCCGGTCCCGTGGAATTGTAATACTTGTAACGAGAGGGAGAAACGCCGCTGAAGAAAGAAAGAGAAGGGACGAGGTCTTGGGCGCGCAGCATCGCGGGTAAAGTGCATCGAGGAGAAGAGAAGCGTTCTTGCCGGTCGTCCTGCTGAAGGTTGCGGAAAATTAAAAGGGAGAGAGAGATTTATACCGCAGCCGGAACGAAGCGAGGATAGAAAGGAGGGAGAGGAGGATTAATCTGAATAGATGAATCTGAATTCGAGAGAATATTCCGGAGCACGGGCAGCGTGCATACACGCGGGGCGGGGGCGGATAATATTTTCTGTAGACGTTACTCCTGGATAAACCCAAAGTATGCGGCTCGAAGGTTCGCCGACGCCACGATAGTGCACGGTTAATCATAATTTCTGGCCGAGATTTAATAAGAGATGCCGCCCACCACCGGGAATGGCTGCCGCGAGCTGATGGGGGTTGGACGTTCTTCTCGGATCGTTTCAAGAGAAACGTAACTAAATTACTGATAGCCGCGATAAACGAACCCGCTCCTCCGGGGTAGGGTAGAAAGAACCAACGCGAAGCCAACTAGTAGTCCTCGGAGTAGCATCCTAACGATTAGTTCGCCAACTGTTTTTGTCTTTAATTTAAAACATGAACGTTCGCGATCAGCAGAATCCTCCTCTTCTCTCTTTCTCTCTGCGTTTATGGACTTTGGAGATTTTTTAAATGCAAGCAAATAGAACATGATATTATTTTTCTTTTATTGGACATTTGTGTAAGATTGAATCAACGCACTACGAATTTGCGGAGATACGATGGAACGTTCTTAACCCTTCGCGCTCCGTTGGCTCTGCTACGGAAACATCAGTCATTTGTTCGGTAACTCCGAAGGCACCGCTGCGGAGCCGAATATTAGAACACGTATTCAACAAGCAAGTAATTTTTTAGAATATATAAATTCAAAATTTTCGGACTATTTTATACCTGGAGAAAATATATGCGTTGACGAATCTGTAATAAAATTTAAAGGAAAAATAAGTTTTATTATTAGGTCAATCGGAAAGTTCTGTCCATCTAGCGTCGAGTAGCCGTAGCTCGAACTGTGGGTAACTATAACCTCTAAAGTAAGGCTAACTTTTTAGTTTGAACATCTGTTAATAGAACTCAGTACACAACAATTTACGCTTGCATCAATAACTTCGTTTTTTTTCTACATTAAAGATGTCGGAATTTGAGCCGAATAAGCGTCATTTGCGCGAAGTGTTAGTCTTTTGTTTCAATTGGAAGAAAACGGCAGCTGAAGCTCATCGAATGATTGTAGACGTTTATGGGGATAATGCTGTTTCCGATAAAACATGTAGAGAGTGGTTTCGACGTTTCAAAATGGTGATTTTTCTTTGGAGGACAAAGAGCGTTCTGGACGGCCACGAGTATTCGAAGACGAAGAATTGCAGACGTTGGTGGATGAAGATCCATGTCAAACGCAAAAACAAATTGCAGAAGCATTAAATTGTGCTCAATCTGTCATTTCCGACCGTTTAAAAGCCTTAGGGAAGGTCTACAAGGAAGGAAAGTGGGTCCCATATGAACTCAAGCCAAGAGACATTGAAAGGCGGAAAACCATCTGCGAAATTTTGCTTGCTAGGCAACAAAGAAAGGGGTTTCTCCATCGTCTCATCACTGGGGATGAAAAATGGATTTATTTTGACAATCCTAAACGTCGAAAAACCATTTGTGATCCTGGCCAACCCTCAACATCGACGCCAAAACGGAATATTCACGGAAAAAAGGCTTTACTGTGCATTTGGTGGGATCAGGAAGGTGTGGTATACTATGAACTGCTAAAAACTGGTCAAACAGTCACAGGAGATCTCTACCGACAACAAATTATCCGTTTGAGTCGAGCATTGCACGAAAAACGACCGCAATATGAAACGAGACAGCGTAAGGTGATTTTGCTGCATGACAATGCTCGGCCTCGCGTCTCCAAAATTGTCAAGGAAACGATAGAAGCACTTCGCTGGGAAGTGCTACCACATGCGACTTATTCACCAGACTGTGCCCCATCTGACTACCACTTGTTTCGGTCGATGACACACGCACTTGCTGAAGAACGATTTAATTCGTACGAAGATGTCGAAAAATGGATCTCCGCCTGGATAACCTCCAAAGATGAATCATTCTTTCGACGCGGAATTCGCTTGCTGCCCGAAAGATGGGAAAAAGTCATCGCTAATGATGGACAATATTTTGATTAACGTACTTTTTCATTTTCTTTCATGAATAAAGCTATACTTTTTGTAAAAAAACGGACGGAACTTTCCGATTTACCTAATATACGAATAAACTTTACAATTGGTTTACATGGTACCTTGTTACCGTCGATACCATAATACCATTACCCCCGGTTAATACGTCTAGCTTATAATGTTTCTCGTTCTTGAAAATCATGTAGTAATAACTTTAGTCATCGTGCTCATGTAAATTGACAATTCATTATTTCGAAGTTGTAGAACAATGCTCCTTAACCGTCTTACGCAGAGCATTTCAAGACAGTCGAAAAGACAACAGCCTTGCATTAACATGTGCAGGGAAAAGAAGTTGCGTAGAATCATGCCCTAAATAAAATAGTTCGAGCAGATAGAAATGAAATTTTGACTTGGTCCAGGCTAGATTTCTTACGGATGAGCTACAAGGAGAAAGAAAGAACTCTCCTTTGCCCAGAAGAACGAATTTGGTATTTGAAAAAAGTAGCGCCACTTATTACATGTTTTCATCCCCTTCCCTCTCCTTTTCATACTTATTACGAGTTTGAACGCGTTCGACTACGACAAGATCGGAAATACGAAGTTTCATTCGAATCACCGTGGAACGACGTGCAGACGGATACGTGACACTTTCTGATTGAAATTCTTCACGAGCCACGACTTCGAGGATTTCCCTCTCTCCCGATTAGTCTCCCAAATCGGTTTCGATACGATCGTTTAGGAAGCTTCCCGCCGCCCCGGAAGATATTGATTTCAGCCCCCGATTCGCCAGGATGCAGTGCTCCAGAGACCCGGCAGCCTCTGGTGGTTAAACCCCTAGACGGGGTGGTTTCTGTGAGACTGCGGAGGGGGAGGTGAGGAGGAACGTGAGAAATCACATCTGAGGGGACCTACCGAGCTTATCGGCTATCTTGTCGGTTATTGAAAATCGGTTGTTCCCCTTGTCCCTGTAAGTGTCGTCGAATAGAGGTGGTGAACGGGGGTTGGAAACGGGGTGGGTGAAAAACAGACTGGCGGGAATGATCGTGAGGTCACGTTGAATCGATCAAGCTCGCGTGTTCATCGATTCTCGCTGATGCCTTCGGCAATCGCTAGCTGGAGAGAGAATCGTTTGGCCATTGGAAAGTGTTCAACGAAGGTTGCTCGGATAGGGGAAGACGGGAAATATTAGGATCGGGCGGTGAATTACGCGTGTTGTGCTAATCGGAGACATTAGGGTACTTATGGCAGATGAATTAAACGTTACCGAATATTTCTCCATGGCTAAATATTAGAACAACGAATCTCGTAGAAACAATTTCAGATTGCTTATTGTCGTATCATTGACATTTGGAAGGTGTCACTGTGAGCGCTCAGTGGGTACATTTGTTTATTCAACATGAACAATTGAATGTATTTTTTAAGAAAATAAATGTAGACTAGAAATTTTTAATATTAGAACTACCGAGTATGATATTGTCTGATAATAATGACAAGACTGCATGTATTCAGACCTAGCAACATTTTTAGAAATTCATTCGAAGCTTTCCAATGAAGATACTTTTAGAATTTCTCGAATTGTGACAGAGAAACTTACGAACCAGTAATTTTGATTGGTCCGGTAGTTCTAGTGTTAAGCGACGATTTATTTATTTATGTTTAATAGATCGCATTCAGTGCTCGGTTATTCTAACGTTAAATCAGTGTGCAAAACTAAAGCTTCTAACACCTTGATAGCTCGCTCAGGAACCACGAAATTCAATGAAATCAACGTATTTTAGTAAATACAATAAAATCAGAAAGATTTGTCCATTATACTTCTTCGATTTTCTTACATGTCACAGACCATAAGCAAATTTAGTACTCACTTTCATGCATGGCTTCGTGTCCTCACTTAAAAAATGTATAATTAATACCAGCGAGAAACGTGATACCTCGACCTCGATACTTTTTTTCTCTGGGAATCCTGATACCGTAGTATGGCAGTGATGACAATCTCAAGACAATCTCGTCTTTTTAAAATAAAAACTCACATTTGTTTTTCTAACTCGATATAACAAAGCGAAATATGAAAGAGTAACGATTAAATTGTATATACTGGTTAATATAGAACGACTTTTGTTTGAAACATTATTTTTAGGAATCTATTATGCAGGGTGTGCCACATAAATGAAAACACCTAAATATCATTCGTATTTACAGTCCTATCAGAAAATTTCAGAGGACAAAGTGACACTATTGCAGGAGGGCAATATAATGGCGAGAAAAAAATTTTTTGTGTCGTATGTTTTAATGAAATTTCAAGGTCACCGATGTTTTTTTTTAATGGAATAGTATATTTTTCTTACGATAGCATGACAGACAATAAAAAACCGAATTTAATGGATACTACCTTTTTGACCTTGAAATGACCTTGAGCAAGAATAATCATGTTGAAGCGGATGAAATGTGGAAGTTTAAAACTTACGTGTTTCAGCAAAGATTGCGCGTTGTTTACGTCGGGTTGACCTTTACATATCATAATAAATGTTCGAAATAATTTTCATAGTAAACAGCGTATGTTTATGTTAGAGTATGTATCATTGAGATCGTTAACAGAAGGTTAATCGGTTAGAATAAGAACGTTGTTCCTTCTGCATTATTCGAGTTCGAAACGTGAAAGAGATAACAATGCGTTATAATGTACAGGAACAAATCGATATGGTTTTCACTTATGGCGAAAACCACCAATCTGTGAGGCGAGCAGTACGTTTGTATCGTGAAAAATTTGTGAATCGTATTTGTCCTTCGTTACACGCATTTTCCGTCGTGGTAAAACAATTTAAAAATACCAGTAGTGTAAACCCACAACGCCAGAGGATATGCGGCAAAGGATTACTGCAGCATGTGCTTCAATTACGTCTCAGGAAGTCGACAATGCCTGCAGATCATTTATTAAAAGATTGCAACATTGCATAAATGAGGATGGTCAACATTTCGAACATTTATTATGATATGTAAAGGTTAACCCGACGTGAACAACGCGCAATATTTGCTGAGACACGTAACTTTTAAACTTCCACATTTCATCCGCTTCAACATGATTATTCTTGCTCAAGGTCATTTCAAGGTCAAACAGGTGGTATCCACTAAATTCAGTTTTTTATTGTCTATCATGCTATCGTAAGAAAAATATACTATTCTATTTAAAAAAACATCAGTGACCTTGAAATTTCATTAAAAAACGACATACAAATTTTTTTTTTCACCATTATATTGCCCCCCTGCAATAGTGTTACTTTGTCCTCTGAAGTTTTCTAATAGGACTGTAAATATGAACGATATTTAGATGTTCCCATTTATGTGGGACACTCTGTGTACAGTTCCGAACTTTGGAAGCGAAAAATAATTATTCTTAGCGGAAGTTCGTTGCATATTTGAAAAAGCTCGACGAATAAAACTGTTTTTAAACCTTCGATGGAACTAGAATTTAGATGTTAGTACCACTCCACTACTTAACGCTTTACCGACCGGAAGTCTGTTATTAGGACTTTCAATAATTGCACCGTAACAAAGCGAAGCCTAACAAACTGCCTTTACATTGTAATTTGATACCAAATTATTAGATAACGTTACCGAGGATATAATGATGATTTACAATAAAAATTGCTGTTAGCGTTAAGAGATCCATTGAGACAGTTTTCAATCATGGACAATGGGCTTTGAAAAATTCTGAAACACTCGCCGGTCGGTAAAATGTTAAATTAATATATGAAACATACTTTTAAAGTTTACGAAAAAATGTCATTGCTCTCACGCCATTTTGATGAGCGTATCATATCGTTCCTATAAAATTTCTGTGGTTTTTCATTAAGAAGTAGAAAGAATATGAAAATATCCGCGGCTCGAATTTCTGGGGCTACCTGATATTTACATTTGTTACGTTAAAATTGACTTTACTATGTATAATATATGCATAGATTTGTCACCATAATATGCAGGCGACTGTATGCCCTATAAAATTAGGTTATTAAAATTAATATACTGTAAAAATTGGATCTAAATCTATTATTAATAGTTTCTTCCGGTATGTTATGATTCCAACTACGCTTATCCGCACAGATTGTTAGGATGCAGGCTGTCTACTAAAAAATAATGATCACCACCAATAATACAAATTGGTCAATTTCTCCAAATCAATCATATACCATACTATCGAAAGCAATATTTCAAAATTAACATATAGTTCGAATTTCGATTTAACTTGTTCATGCCAAATGATGAAATCGATTCATGTATATGCGTTTATCGTCTCTGCTAGTGACTTTCGCCGGACGTATATAAAGTGGCTCACAAAAGTATTCGGACACTCTTCAAACCTAAATAACTTTTCTAAGATTGGACCAAACGTCTTGACTTTTCTTGAGCAATTAGTTGCATCGATTTAATAAATGATATGCAAAATGAATTTTGTAAATATTGGAATTGGTATGGATTACATGTCCAATGAAAAAGGTACTACAAATTTTAAAGACGCATTTGGTAGATCTGTGATAGTTATACACATGCAGAAAAATTCATTGAAATCGATCGACATGCACACGAACTACATGCCATCGAAAATGGTGATAATCCCAATTTTTCACGATTCTTGATCAGTTTCTGCTTAAACTACAGAAATTCTTACATCTTTGTATGAGTGCCATTTTTTCCCGCGTCAATCCATTTCGGTGAGATTTTCAGCATGTGTATAACTAACACAGTTCTGAAAAAACGCATATTTTAAATTTTCATTACAAGTTGAAATAAAAATGTTTTAAATAATACAAATTAGCCAATTTCTCCAAATCAATCACATACCATACTATCGAAAGCAATATTTCAAAATTAACATATAGTTCGAATTTCGATTTAACTTGTTGATGCTAAATGATGAAATCGATTCATGCGTTCATCGTCTCTGCTGGTGACTTTCACCAAACGCATATAAACGCTCATAGTCCTCGCCGATCGTTTTCGACGGACGCATATATGCGTCCATAGCATTCTAAGGGTTAAATAACTATTTGAACAATTATTGGGAGTTGAAACGGACTTCCTCGCTATCGATGCTCCCGTAGTCCCAATGTTTAGGCTTTGACGACACGCGCTATATAACATATTTGACTGCTGAGCAAATATTTTGCTAAGGCCATAAATACGCTTGGCTAGGGGCGTGTCCCTCCTTACCGCATTCCTTGCAAAATGACTTCTTTTCAGCTTCCAATAATACTCAATCAATTTCGTGAGGAATACATAAAATACTTAGTCTATGGTCACCCGAAGATATTGATCCCATTGCGAATGTAAATCGAAGAGCAACAAACTGTAACGTAAACTGCTTCAACTGAACGTCATAGAAAAATAAAAACTTATTAGCGTATCGATATAAAGTTACATTCTTATGGAGCCATCGGGTATTTTAATGCTCGCGGAAGGCAGAGTATGCGTTTTAGTGATTTACTCTGTACACCATGTAGGAGTAAATGCGAATAGTATAGGCATCTTAATTGCGGGAAATATCTTCCGTTTCTCTGGCGGTGTATAATTATCCGACGGCTGGAGATATCCACTCCGAATGCAATAAACAATATGATAGAAAAAAATGGTTTGCAAGCGAAGGGAACGTGTACTATATATAAGTTCGCCGCGGCACGCCTCCTAAATTTCCTTATCGGGGCGCAAGCGAGACCCGCCGCGGGCTAGATACCGGGACGCGCGATAAATCATCCCGGGAATTCCTCGATGAACTTTTTTTCGCGGGTAATCTCGACAAATGCGGCGGGTAGAGCGACGGCCGGTCTGTCGAGCTTGAAATTTTGTCACGTTAAACCAGTCGGTCCCGCCGTAAATCGCGAAAGGCGTCAACGTGGAACACGGGACAGGTTAAAGAACCGTTACCATCGTTCATTCGATATCTAAGGGGCACCAGAATGCGGCTCCGGTGTTCTCGAACCGTGTCCAATACCGTCTGGGAGCTAAATGCACGTCTCTCACCCTCTCACCGATAGTGACAGTTTTCGACCGGAGCAGATCTGGCTCTCGAAACTCGACCTCGTCAGGTGGATATCAACGAACAATAGCAAACTGCTCCAATTGTTGACACAATCTACCGGTTACACATTTCTATCGTGTAATTTTTACGAAAAAGATATCACTTTCGCGTCCTGTGCAAGACAGAAGTCACGCATGCACTTTTCTGTTTTTCTTTTTTTTGTAAATATTGTTACGAATATACACTCCGGGACAAGAAGATAGCACACCTTACATTTTCCCAAATTTTGTGTTAACCCCTTCACGTGCCATTTAGCTTGAGGAAACTCGGGCCCAAGCGGTAGGCCTCAACGCGCGCTAAACAGACAAGACTGCAATGTAAACACCTGTGATATAGTCAGTTTTACGCGTTACTGCTGTTGAGCAAGTAAACTCTAATCCTTTTACTTTTATAGATATTATGGATTTATTATAAATTGTAATAGATAATAGTTTCAAAAATATCCGACTATCTATTCGCGAGTCTGACTCGTGATATTCATGTTTAGGCCAAAATCTTCATCACGAGTCTGACTCGTTAAAGTACGGGAAAGGGGTTAAAAGCTGATTAAGATACATATTTTATTCTCACCGATAACTCGGAGCATGCTTGTGCAACACAATTTACGAAATATCGTTCACAACATATACTTCGACAGGATTCCAACACAAAAAATGTAAAAATTATTATTCT
>CM052092.1:21730557-21742960 GCA_028453745.1 Agapostemon virescens | reverse complement strand
TTATTATTACAAAACGACGAATTTTCTAAGTCCATTGAGAGTGGAGATATACAGCAAAAACTCCATGGTATATTCTGGTACGATCTAGTGAATTCTAATATATTCTGGTACATTCTAGTATATCCTTGCATATTCCAGTACATTCTAGGGAATTGTTGTATATACTGGAACATTTTAGTATATTCTTATAGATTCTGGTATGTTATATTATATGGTGATATATTCTGGTTTATTCTAGTATATTCTGGTACATTCTAGTATAATCTGGTATATTCTGGTATATTATGATATATTATGCGATAATATTGTCCATTCTAGAATATTTTTGTACATTTTTGTATATTATAGTACATTCTAGTGAATTCTAGCATATTCTGATACATCCTAGTATATTCTGGTATATTTGAGTATATTCTTGTATATCCTGGGTATATTATGGTATATTATGATGCATTCTAGTGAATTCATGCACATTCTGGTATATTTTAGTATATTCTTGTGGGTTATAGTATATTCTGGTACATCCGAGTATACTATGGTATATTCTGATATATTATGGCATATTATGCTATAATTTTATCCATTCTAATATATTCTTATATATTTTAGTATACTATGGTACATTCCATTACATTCTAGTGACTTCTAGTATATTCTGGAACATTGTAGTATATTCTTACATATTCTGGTATGTTATATTGTATGGTGGCATATTCTGATTTATTCTAGTATTCTGGTCTGGGTTACTGTTTTCACGATATGCAAAAAGAGGAACAGTTTTTGAATCGTCGGCAAATGGAAGGTGGTGGTGCGACGATTTGGTGCGGTATCGAGTTCCTATGGTAAAATGGAAATTAAATTTATAACAGGCAAATGAATAGCAAAATTTATTTGAAAATGAATAAGGAACAAATGAACGCGTACGCCACCAGAATTGCTGGAAAGAAGTTTATGTTGCAACAGGATACTGCCGCCGTAAACGCTGCAAAAATAGTAAAAACGTACTTTTCTCGACAAAAAATTCGCGTTTTAGATTGGCCCGCAACGTCATCCGACCTGAACGTTATTGAAAATTGTTGGAGAAATCTTAGCCGAGCTATATATGGAAATGGCTGACAATTTGGAAATATTCTCGAATTAAAAAAATGTAATCAAGATGAGTCGGAACAATTAAAGCAAAAAACTATTAAAAAACTATAAATCTTTGCCAAAGAGAATGGTGACTGTTATTAAATGTAAAGGAGGAGCCACAAAATATTAAGCATTAAATTTCATTCGTCGATTTATTGTTATCCGTAATTTTAAGTTAAATGTGCTATCGTTTTGTCGTCTCATATTTCCTTAAAAGCTCTTTTTTTTATAAAATTGTATAGACTGGCGAAATACAATTGAATTTCGTTTGTCTATAATTATAGAGGTATTTTGCAAGAATGTATAAAAACAAAACTTTGGTTCTAATGTTAAATAAATAAAAATTACGTCAATTTTGAAGTGTGCTATCTT
Organism: Agapostemon virescens; assembly: GCA_028453745.1. Lineage (NCBI taxonomy): Eukaryota > Metazoa > Arthropoda > Insecta > Hymenoptera > Halictidae > Agapostemon > Agapostemon virescens. The sequence continues at coordinate 21,741,457 of CM052092.1, read as the reverse complement.
TTTGTCCGGAGTGTGTATATCATATACCCAAAATATGAATACATAATCACATAAAAGTAATAGAGTAATAACTTTTGAAAGTTTAAAGTGCGTATATCGTAGATCTTCTTCAGTCACACAAATACAGAAAATTACGAATACTGAAAAATACACAAATACTAAAATCTGTGGATTTTAAACAAAAACTAGCCAAAAGTCGCAAAAGGACAATTTCCACTACTTTTAACCGTATGTAACTCGTGTCAACGTTTATCGATTTCTACGAAAATTATTTTCATGTAACGCCCTTTTATCTTCTCACGTAATTTTTTTTCACCCCCAAATTTTTTCAAAAAAATTCTGCGTGTTATTTAATAAATCGATGCTTGTAATTGCTTCAAAAAGGCAAATAGCACTTTCGTGCTCACTGTATTTCAACTTTTTGCGTCTTTTTTCAAAATTCTGATCATTCGCAGTTTTCCATATTGTACATCGTATTTACGATCGATCATAATTTCTCGATCAATTTCAATTCTTCGTAATTGTCCACAAACAATTGAAGTATGATCTAACATTGAAAATCACTTTCTGTCTATTTGCTTAACACTAGAACTACCAAACAATAAATCCAAAGGTAAACACTGCTTTTTAATAATAACGAGACAGCATCTATTAAAACTTTATATAATTCTTATTGTAAAATTGCAAAAATTCTGATGAAACGATTTTTATAACTTCAATAATTGCGACAGAAACAGTTGGGGACCAGTCAAAATGACTGGTTTGATAGTTCTAGTATTAATCTCATGCATAATAAGCGAATCTCTAATTCGGCAGACGACATAATTGAATTTAGAGTAAAACGATTATCGATTTATTGAGAGAGCTACGAACTAGTTTGTGCTGCTAATAATGTATCGATATTATTACAAGTGACGGTAATATTCAGGGTAGACAATGTTAGTGGTCAAAGAAAGAGGCGATCGTTGGGTCTACGGTTGGAAACATATTCGACGATGGGAACGTCCATCGTATCACAATCGCATTAGGAGGCCGTGGCCAATAATGCACCGAACGAAAATTTAATTTCCACCAGGTCATAATTCAATAACCGACCAATTTTGTTCTCTTTCGCGTCGAATTAATGCACTTATCCCGCGCGATAATTTATTTCATGCGACACGACCCCGACCACGGCCGGTTCGCGCCAATTGCACAATAATTACAGACACACCCTGCATTATCCGCTTATTACGGCTCGTAAATAATTCTTCCAACGTAGCACGAGCTACTTACGGGATTCGGAAATGTTTCTCACGGACTAGCTAAGAAAACTAAACCTCGACACGGATATTACCATCGTTGATGTCATCTCTATTTCTTTGGTACATCCGACACGGATGCGAGTCTTTGAGTCGGTAAAAATGAAAAAGTAATACGCGTTCCGATTTACGAACAAAAAGCTGGGACCGATGTTCCGTTTACATATTGAATAGCCGGAAAAGTATTGAGAGATTTTTATCCGGTAACGCTAATCAGATTGCGTCATACTGACGCGCATTCGAGAGGTAACATTTCAGTTTACAATTTTTATGAAGACAATTTTGTGTTTCGTCGATTATGTCAAAAGTAATATTAGTATGAAAATTAGTGAAATTTCTGAAAAAATTCGCTATATTTTGAAAGTTTACTACGAAAAGTCAAAAACGCTGCACAAACCCGGGAATAAAATTTGTACCGTTTAGGGTCAAGATACGTTATCAAGTGCATATTCTGGTACATTCTAGTGCATTCTAACAAATTTTGTTATATTATGGTATATTCTTATATATTCTGGTATATTATGGTATATTCTAGTACACTCTAGCGAATTCTAGTATATTCTCGTATATTCTAAGATAATCTGGTATATTCTGGTATATTATGGTACATTCTAGTACATTCTAGTGAATTCATGTATACTCTAGTACATTCAAGTATATTCTTGTGTATTCTGGTATATTATAGTATATTCTACTATATTCTAGTGAATTGTTGTATATTCTGGTACATTTTAGTATATTTTTGTATATTCTGGTATGTTATGGTATATTTTGCTACATCCTATTGAATTCATGTATATTCTGGTACATTTAAGTATATTCTTGTATATTCTGGTATATAATGGTATATTCCACTACATTCTAGTGAGTTCTTGTTTATTCTGGTACATTTTAGTATATTTTTGTATATTCTGGTATGTTATGGTATATTTTAGTACATCCTAGTGAATTCATGTATATTCTGGTAAATTTAAGTATATTCTTGTATATTTTGGTATATAATGGTATATTCTACTACATTATAGTGAATTCTTGTATATTCTGGTACATTTTAGTATATTCTCGTATATTATGGTACATTATGGTATATTCTAGTACATTATAGTGAATTCTTGTATATTCTGGTACATTTTAGTATGTTCTTGTATATTCTGGTATATTATGGTATATTCTAGTACATTCTGTGATTTCTTGTATATTCTGGTACGTTTTAGTATATACTCGTATATTATAGTACATTATGGTATATTCTAGTACATTCTGTGAATTCTAGTATATACTGGTACATTCATAAAAAATAATATTAGTGTGAGAATTGAAAATGAAAATTTTGTAAAATAATTTAATATAAATCTATTTCGTAGAAAAGTGACTAGACGAAACAGATAACAGTGATAACGATTTGAAAAATACAATAACGCTGTTTGTAACTTATCCAGATTAACAAGCGAGGAAATAAATGTGAATGTTGCTCTTGTTTCTTGCAATCGATTTATAAAACTTTTATTTTAGATAAATACCCACGGTCTGGTTATGACTGTCGAGTAGCTGTTATTAAATAAAGACTACCGTGTTAAAAAATGAAAAGAAAATATTGAAATTAATACGATGCTGCGGATAACGGTAATTAATTTTAACGTGAAAAGTGAGATCCGAAGTGAACCATTTCGATGTCTCGAAAATTATTGAAGATATCGAAAAATCTTTCAAATAAAAGTTATATGGTTTCGAGGGGGGAAGGTTTAGAATTTAACCTTTTGCACTCCAAGCAATTTAAATTCTTAACTCAAGATATGTTTTTGTCTTAGAATAATTGCATTGTACGTGGTTCATTTCCTTTCGTGTATATTAAATTCTTTAATATTAATCGTACATTTATTTTTTACTAGCTCCTTTTTTTTAAATTTTTTCTAACTTCATAAATACAAACATTGTAATGTCAAAATTGTTTTGAATGAACCAATGAAGGGCTCAGCAAACCAATAAGCAAAGTGCCAAGGGTTAAATATTACCTAAACTAGATTTTCAGATATAAGAATGTTACTAATTTTTCTAATGTTACTAATTGTTTTTGCATGGTATCATTGATAAAATCAATTAATAAAACTGAGTGTCCATTTGAGTTCCCATGACCCTCTGAATCCTCACAGTTCTCTGACTCCTCCGAGTTCTCGTCACCTCTTATGTCACTTCAACGCATTTTGCACTAACGATTTACACAAGCAGATATTTTACATAAAATTGAGGTTCAACTCTTACCATTTAGTATTTCGACTACAATCTATGAACTGAACCAAGTAGTATTGGATAGTCGGAAAAGTATTGAGAGATTTTTATTACTATATCAGATTGTGTCATACTGACGCGCATTTGGAAGGTAACATTTTAGTCTACAATTTTCATTTTACAATTTTCAAGACAGTTTTGTATTTCGTCTATTGTGTCGAAAGTAATATTAATGTGAAAATTAGTGAAATTTCTGAATAAATTCGCTACGGTTTGCAATTTTACTACGAAAAAGGCAAAAGCACTGCACGAGCCCGGGAAAAAATGTGTGTATACGGTCGCGTCGTTTAAGAATGGTTATCATTAAATTAATAGCATTTAACGTAGATTTATTATTGTGGAAGTTGATCAGATTGTAGCACGAGGTTGAGAGCTTCATTTATACAGTAATTAACAATTCTCTTTAATAACATTGATCGCTTCTATGAATGAAATAAATGAAACTTGTCTGTAGTACATAAAATTCGCTCGGCATTCAACGCGTTAAACAGCTTTTACATCGCTGTGTTTACAGTTAAAGAGATGGATAAACATTTTAATGTTCCGAGTACGAGTAACAGTAATTAACTTCATGTGTGCGAAGAAAGTAAACAATGTACAACGAAACTATTGTAGGTAAAAATATTGTTTCTATTTTGGAATGCAATTTCTACGAGTGCAAAGGGTTGAAAGCTAGAATCATGAGTTACCACAATGGAAATTAATGTGTCATGTATAACAATTTTTTGTAAGAGCTGTCAAATGCGTAAAAATATCTCCAGAGACTGCGCCAAAAGATCCATATTTACTGTTCGACAGCCGATACAAAACGGACGACTTTTCTTAGTCCCTTCGGTGTGGCAAACAACATCGGGAAAAGTGGCGGAAGCCCCAAGTGAGCATGCCCAATGCGCACGTATTGGTCGCGATTGCAAACTATGCCTATACTGAAAAATTTAAATAAGCATTTATAAATCTGATTACCTCGTATGTGCCTGTCCAAAGTTCATAAAAAGTTCATGACCATTACTTGTTACTTGTACTTACGACCTATAGTAATTTAAATAAAAAACTATTTACGCATTACCTAATCAATCCTCCAATGTCTACAAATTTTATTCAGTTGTCACATTGAAAGTTATTGTATTACAAATGAACGACTTTGATTTGATCCATGCTTTCATCTGCCATTCAAAATATATATTTAACATTACGTTAAAAAATTTAAGCTAAACTCAGTGTTTCGAAAAATAATGTCAATATAAAAAAATGTCATAGGTTATCGTACTGTCAATAAGATACATGTACTGTAAGTTATTCCTCTTCTATTTATTTCTTTTATCAATGTGTTGAAATTACTGGTTCAATTCACCTTAAGCACAGTATAATGTTTACAATTTTAAGTATTTTGACTCTGTACTATATCAAACAAATCATAGAAAATATAGAATGTAAAACGATCATATGATTCCTTTAGAAAAATTTCCAAACGAACCCTACTACCAAATGGCACTTTAAATTAGAGACCCCCTTAACAGATTCTCCTTGACGTTATCTGGTAAGAATCGTAAATTACGAACACAGTGGTGGATCGGTGCGACTCCATTGTGCGGTAATGGGCAGAAAATATTTGTTTCGTCGTGATAAAACACCGAGTCACTGTAAGCCGTCTCTGAACTAGGGCCTATGGAGCTCAATAGAGATAACTTGAAGACCATGAAACATGATAGGATGACTATTGACCTACGAAACGCAGTGTAAATTACTCTGGGGCACTGACATCCGATATACTTGCGATTCCGAGTCACTGAAATACAAGACCGATGACCAACAACCTATTAGGCTCAATGTAGATGGCCTCGAGACCCTAAGAGATTCGGTATGGTAGTCTCTGGGCCTGCGACACTGCAATGCGTGTTGTGGAACCTGATACCAACGGCCTGGGACTTACGGAACGTAGTAACAACAGTCGAGTATTCGCCAGTGGTTTCACTGCTTTTGAAATATTCAACTATTTCGAATTAATTTTAATGCTTTTCTTTGCGAGGCTTCTTCTCTTTCATTCGTATTATCTTTGAACGGTTAACTGTGGCGATGCCTATGTATGACTTTTCAAAGCGCGCATTTACATATGTGTGTAGAGAAAATCAAGCGAAGCAGTTTCAGAATCTATCTGAAATTATTTATACTTTTTATTTGTTCGTTTTATTTCGTCTTGACCTCCAAATATTCTAGATGTATTGAAATTTACGAATACATTTTAACCCTTTGCCCTTGGAGCAGTTGCAGTTGCCAAATCAAGACGTTCCTTGTTTAATCTCGAGCATTATCATTCTTGTAATACTTTCAGTATCCTGTTTTCTCGTACAATCGTGCATTGGGCAATTTGTAAAATACGAACGACTTTAATCGTGTGAAAGGAACTTTGAACAATGGCATGGCAATTTTCACTGGTGCCTCCGAGTCACCGTTCGAGTGCAAAGGGTTAATAGAACGATAACTAAATTTTACGCATGACGAGTGTACTCGTCGTGACACAAAATACTGCCAATTCTCTATGACTAGCATACTCGTCGATCACAGCTAACTAGTTAACATTATTTCGTCAACGTAAAACAAAGTTTGCAACGTCTTCCACAAAATAATCAAATTTGGATTCTTATTCGAAGACGTTATTCAAACTATAGTGTGTTTCTTTTAAAAAGACACTAAACGAACCGACTTCACGTCGAAATCATTGAGGGTTATGCGATTTTATGCAAATATTGTAATGATGCATTGGGTCGTAACATAAATTCGTTCGATCATCTTTGGGATCTTTTTTTTCATTTATTAACGATATTAAGACTTTCCATCAATCAATTGGACCGTTTATTTTGAAAGTGGTGCAAGTCCATTTTCTTTTGTTACGAGAAAATTAAATGTTAGCAGATCTGACAATTAAAAAATATAGATTAATTATGTGAAGTCTGGGAATGTTTGTACTAATTTATCAATATGTAATTTGATTATATCAATTTCTTTTAGGCGAATTTAACTAAAATAATATATATTTCCAGGCTTCAAATGGACTTACACCACTTTCATAATTAGTCAATTGTAAATATCATTTAATTTCAATTTTGAAATAACAAATATCACTTAAAATATATTTCATATTAATCCAATTTTGTTTATAAATAATCACAAGAAATAAAATAAAATTAGTATTTTTTATTTTGAACGTTAATTATATTTATATATTGTTAAACTTAACACAAGATATTGGTATTATTAATTATTTATGCTCTTCATGTGGTAGTGTTTTAAAATATTCATGATGCACAGGAGGTATATAAGGTAATAGCTGCTGCATTTCCTTATATTTTTCGTATGTAATAGGCCTGGCATCGTGATACAAAGGCGCCAGGGCGATTTTTTCAAATTTTGACGGTATTCCCCGACATGTAGGTGATAAATTTAGAGTCTTAAATTCTGTGTCCTCCATTGATGTTTTATATAAAATAGAATACGGTGCACTTTTGCAAACTCTCATCCAACATATTTGCAACCAATTTACTTTTTCTCCATTAGTGTTTCTTCTTATCTGTTTTTTAATTGCGTTTTGTAGATTTTTTGTTGAAACGAAATTCTCTCGTTTCATTTTGGGTAAAATAAATTTATTATGTTGTTTACATTGGTTTATAACGTCATAATAATCCTGTGGTGTGTACAGGAAATTCTTTTTTCGTAATGCCATTTTTTCTGTCTATGGAAATTGGACTTACACCACTTTCATAATCAATGGTTACGCAGTTTCTTTTATCGGCCAATTTTAAATTGAACAAAGTATAGGCATTTTTTAAGATATTAAATACTAACTAGTTATAAACAAAAAGTTTACACTAAATTAAGCATAAATTACGTCATATCTCATATTTTTTAAAAGAGGACTTACACCATTTTCAAAATAAACAGTCCAATTATAAAATCGTGGACTAAAAATATCTTTTATTTAATCACAGTTATCTGCATGCGCACAATTAAATCGTTCAAATTAGAAGCTATTTATAAATATTAGCAACCGAACAAATATTATGTTGCAACCTACTATTAGCACCAATATATTATAAATTTCTTTTATCAAAAACACATTTACAATTATCTTGTACCTTACGGCCTTCATTTTTAGACGAAATGCAATGTTAATCTTTTGTAAATTAATATTTCAGTGTGTTCATCAATATGTATGTTCGTCAATATTTCAGAAAGTATGGCAAGGAGTTAATATCGAATACTTTCTAATTTTTCTTGTTTGTGAATTTTATTATTGTTTTGACAATTTTATGTTTTTAATAAGAGAAACCTTTTCAACATTGAATTGTTAATTTTATATCGAAATGGAAATGAAATTCTTCCTCGTGTTCCTCTACTTTTTTCATAAATTTGATAACAGACGCATTTGCCCTGCGTTCGACGTGTATACTTTGATTTTAATTCCACATTCTGCGAGAAATTTTTGATACCAAATTTCATGCTTAACTGGTTAAACAAAGTTCAACAACTATATATGCGATGCTTTAATTTTTAGACAAAGTGCAATGTCATTCTTTTGCGAATTAATATTTCAGCATCGAAGTAAATGCAGCCGTACAAGAAATATAAATTTTCTTTTAACTTCTGTAACACTTTTGGCGTTGTAAACGTTACAATTGGTGCAGTGGCAAAGAAAGTATGGCAAGGGATTAATATCGGATACTTTCTAATTTGTCTTGTGTATGAATTTTATTATTGATTTGACAATTTTATGTTTTTAATAAGAGAAACCTTTTCAACATTGAATTTTTAATTTTATATCCGAATAGAAATTAAATTCTTCCTAGTTTTGCACTATTTTGTGCGTATATTCGTATATACATACTATAGTGTATACTAGCCAGTGTTTGATTTTAATCCACATCCTATGGGAGATTTCAGAAATTAAATTCCGCGCTTAACTGGTTAATAAGAAAAATCTCGCATATTCGCACGTTTACAAAACATTTTTATGTCTTGTCATTTCAGCCAGAATTTTTACTATTTACATTGTTATCGTAATCTAATATGGCTTCCAATCTGTGGCGACTGCCCTGACTTTCTGCGTCTCTTTCTTTCCACGCGCTGTCCGTCTTTGTGTGGCTTCTTAAATAAAGTAAATATAATCGAAATTCCATCATGTTTGGTCACATTTTAATCAGAGAAAATGCAACAAACACGTTGAGAAGATATAATGAAGAAATAATTAAAAATAATAATTATTATCGTCCAAGAGGAAACTCTCCGATGGTGGAGATAAAAATTTATCACTCTCGGAATAGATGTTTTGATCAATTTCTGCGAGTAGACTGCACATATTCGATACAATTCGACGTTCCGACGTATCAAATATCGGACTGTGTTTACACGGCAGATTCAAGCATCTCGGTGAAACATAAAAGCCCTCGAACACGCCACATTATCTACCACCTTTCATTTCTGTCGATCTTCTGGCTGGGTTAGACCGTACCAAACGCGTTTCACGGGGGAAGAAAATGGAGTATCTTGGCTGGCTGGTATATCGAAACCACTCGTCGTTGATTGAAAAGGTTCGGCGACGCGCGATGGCGGAAGAGACTAGCTACAGCAACATCTCGCGTTCCTCCACTGGAAATTCCATGGTCCTGTAATTTCGGGTTGGCGCACCATAAAATCGGTGGCCTCGGCAGACCTGGAGGAACTGGAACACTCGACCATTGTCGTGCAGCGGAATGTGTAAGCTCGATGCACATGGCGTTTCGGAACGATCGTTGCGGAGACGCGCACGCGAAATGTTTAGTATTCCTAGCGGAAAGGTCGAGAGAGCCTGGCTTTCAATTTCCAGCTGACTATTTGTCCGGCCACGGTGTTCCTGTATTCGTCTGTGAACAAATTCGCGGTTCCCCGCGACGAACGTGCAACCTCGGTCGATGGCTAAATTAATTTCAAACGGAATCTGCGAATTGTATACACGGCGGTCGAGATAAATTCGGAATTTTTTCGAAATGTCGCACAGGCAAAATGTATTACGTTCTTGTGCACGGAATGTCCGACATTTGTCAGTAATGTTTAACAAGCACTGCCTCTTTTTAACACTTTGACTGCCAAACTAGCAGTCACGAAATTTCTATAAAATCGAAATGAGATATTGACTGAAATAAAAATTGAAAAAATAAAATGTATGTCGTAAAGTGGTCTCCCTACCTTCTTGCTCTTTTTGTATAACTATCAACGTTGGTACAAATGAATATATTAATGTAAAAATTTATTTAAGAACAGTACAAATAATTCCGTCACCCATATTTGGGTGACATGGCAGTGAAAGTGTTAAATAAACTCATTCCTCGAAGTGAGCAGCATTCGTAGCAACACATTAAGAGAATGGATTGCAAGCTTCTTGCTTATATTATGGCAGTGATTTAAATTTTTGGTCATTTACGTTCTATATTAATGAGATAAGGAAGTGTCGCACAATGCTGTCGTTGGTGTGTTGGCTTCCACGTACATAAAAAGATTTCACAGCAACCGCAAAGAAACAACGAAATAGAATTTGCTTAAAAACGAAATTAGATATTCTAATAAAAATTTAAGATGAACCCGTAACCCCTTGCCCTAGCATTTGCCTTGCGACAAAAGTTACTGCAACATATTCATTATTAAAAATGTTACAGAAGACAACAGACAATATATATCTGTTATGTTGCTACGAATATTTCAATGCTAAAATATTGATTAGAAGAGAATAAAGTTTAATTTCGTGGACAAAGAAAGGCACAATATTTATATTTGTTAGAATTTGTTTAAAATCTTCGTCACGAGTTTGACTCGTTATAATATGGCAACGGGATAAGCATCAGCTTTGTAGCTTAAAATGATCTTATACGAAGATTTTTAATAGTACTTCTTGATTATTTGCACTTTAAAATTGAATATTTCAAATGCAACAACCTAACAGATAAGGGAAACATGAACTTAAGGATTTTTGACGAGGTAACTCACTCTGTAAGTCTTCTATCAGTGAACAATTGTGAAAATTTTAACAATGAACCGAGGATTTAATAAAAAGTCTTATAACATGGCTTAAGCGTTATAACCATTAATAATTATGTCTTAGGAAATTGCTGGCCTTGCAGCTTTTCTATAATATTTGCATATAATGGTTCTGACTCCATCCTGTTCTTTCCACGATAACACTCTGATCGTGTTAAGATTCTCGCTATTTATTTCTGACCCGTTATCCGTTATATTAATGCACATAATTTAATGAATAATTTTTTCAGCTTCCGCGGTAACTTTAGTAA
>CM052092.1:21678388-21715557 GCA_028453745.1 Agapostemon virescens | reverse complement strand
AATCATATTGTTATTATTATTACCCTCTGTATATATTAATAAATTTTCACTAAAATAAAAATATTTCTTTTTCTATACTTGATTTAAAAATGTTTTACAGCTTCTCTTCGTATGAAAAATAGCTGGACCTGGTGGGAAGTAAACTTGAAATACTTCCGGACCATTAAGTGTTAATATATTCGTTGCATTCAATTTAGTTGATACTTGGATAATACAAGAAGATTGAAACTAAACCATTTGTCGTACATTTTAAATTTTAAATTATTGCTTCATTAAATAAATTTCTTTGATTTTGTGGAATTTTTTAGGCCGTTAGTTCGGCAGTTAAAGTGTTAAACATGTGTGTCGTCAATTTTCATTAAATCGAAATAACATTCTATTTAATCTCTGACCGCATACAATCGGTGGAGAATAGCTACGCGCGCGGTAACTACAAATTTGACTTTTCTTTTTGTCGTTTCGCGGAGGATAAAGAAAATCTAGTCACAGTTATCAGAAAATAAATCGTACGCCAAGGGGTTACAGTTAAATAAAATGTAACACGAAAACTAGGCGAAATAGCTCCGCGTTCAACGTGTTAAAACGTATATTAACATAAAAGTTATATAACTTTGAATAATCGCGACCTTGTCGTTATTACACAGCAGCGTATATTAGTATAGTTTAATGCTCCGTCGTTCTAGCGTTAAAAGATCTTCCAGTGCAAAGGATAAATTTTCGTTTCGTACAATTAATTTAGAAAATGTTTGCTTCGAGCAACAAACGCGCGATCTAGCCGTTACACGTTCTAAATAATTAAACTTTTACTAATTACAAGCTTCTGTTCGCAATGGAAAGTACGAAGACCAAAGCGATCGCCTTGATTTCAAACGTACTAGAAAGTTCCCGAGAAAGTATGGTTCTTTAACCCTTAACACTCCAAGCAATTTTAATTTCAAAATCGCCACACTTTTTTCACGTAAAATAATTCTATTGTACATGGTTCATTTCCTTTCGCGAATGTAGAGTTTATTACTATTACTCGTACGTGCAACATCTACATTTTTACCGACTCCTTAAATGCAAACAGAGCAATGTAAAAGTTGCTTTAATCGTTTCAGTCCCAAGGGGTATTGAAAAAACACTGATAAATTGACAGAAATATTGACAAAATCCCGAACAGCGCAACCGCGCTTTTTTTAAATGAGTACGACAAGATCGAAGCCCTTAATCCATTGCGAACAAGCCCAAGCAACACGATTGTGCTTCTTTTATTTTCCGTCGACAAATCTCAATCGGTTGATTTTAAATGCATATGTAATCCACAAGGAAAGAGTTGACAGTAAAGCCACAACAGTAGCGAAAAATATGTTCTACTCGCGGAAATTTGGATGCTGTCTTCTGAACTGGTGCAAATTTTTCAAATATTACGGTACATTTCGCTTGAGCCAAAACCACGTGTAACTGGGAACACACCCTTTCCAGTCCGACCACTTAGACCCACATTTCTTCGATGTGAAACCTTTTCAGTTCTTTATAATAAGACTTTCGAATCTCCCCTCCCAGATTTTAGCACTTGTACGTCATTCTACTTGTTTTGATCTACTCACCTAGTATAAACAGATCGGTGACTTTGCCTCTTACCCCACTCTTTCTCACCGTAAAACCTAATCAGAAACTATGCAGCTATTCGTTCAACACGTTAACCAGTCAACTGCGGAATTTAGATTTAGAAATTCCTCGAAGGGTGCGGAATTAAGATCTAGCAACGACGAATATGTACTTCGAACACAGGGCAAATGCTTCTGTTAAAAATTGTATGAAAATAGTAAAGTAGATCAAGAAAGATTTACATTTTTATTCCATGAAAAATTAACAATTCGTTGTTGGAAAAGTTGTCGTTACTAAAAATTTAAAGATTGTCTTAAAAAATAATAAAATTCGTAAACAAGAAACATTAAATAGCATCCAATATATCAGAAAGAATAATCAAATTTAGTTTATTGAATATAAATCAGTGTTATTGATAATATAAAGGAGACATACTGTGAAATCATATTTTTGTTACGTCTTATTGAAATTTTGAGTTTTCATAGCAACTGATAATTATTTATTTTACACGAGTATACACGTCAATCGCACTACAATGAAGATCTAAAAGAAACGCGAACGATGCGCCATGAATAAATATGCACCCTTGTGACGGATTTAACCCTTTGCACTCGAGTGGCGAGTCTGAGGCGCCACGAAAAATTGGAACACTATTACTCAGAACAATTTTAATATCGCTATCTTTACATCTAAAAAATTGATAAAAATTCAACGGTTGCAAAGACGAGTAACAGTAACAAAACCCGTATAAATAAGGTGACATAATTCAGATAGAATAAAAATATCCTAGGTCAGAAGAAAACGCTTTGGTTTTCTAGTTAAAAGAGTTTCTAGTGCAAAGGGTTAATTGCGAAGACGTGTAATATAAGCAGTAATACAAGGTGTAATATAAGCATTTTATTCAACAATAATTGTAAATGTTCGATTATCAAAATATTGACCAATTATCACAAAAACTTTAATGTAGACGTCACAATATATGTAGGTGCAGAATTTAATCACTACCATTTTTTTATTAAGAACATTTCTAATAATTATAATATTCAATAAATTATTATAAGGACATTTAACACGAGCTCGTTATAGAATATTATAGAACGTAACAAATAAGAGTAATTTCTTCAATATCGTATCGCGTGTTGAGGATTTAAATTGACGTATTAAATTAATTTGAATTTCTTTCGGTAAAATACAAAAATAACAGGTCTGTAAATCTCCGTTAACCAAATTAATTTGAAAACCTGCAGAGTACCGATCTTTGACTTTCCAATCCGCAAGTTAGCCTGTCGAAACGAATAGAATGAAGTATAATTGATACCAACTCTGATTTCTCTTTAAAACACGCACAAATTTTTCGCTTTTACTAAAGATTTCCATGGAGGGGAACAATCGATGAATCTGTAAAACAATTTTTTGTGAAACGAATAGAATGAGGTATAATTGATACGAAAAGCTGGGCAGAGGGTGGGAGGGGCGATTGTGAAATTCGGCTACACCCTGTACTATTTAGATTACACAGCGAAATATCTGTATCTTTTCATCGCAACGAAACCGTTCAAGATTGAATGTCTTCTTCTGCCAGGTGTACATATCTGAGATCTCCATGCCGGGTATCAGGGGTTGCCTGTCGGCGATGCTGAAGGTTCTCGGTCACGTCGGTGTGTTATTGTCATACATAGCGGGCATGTACCTGAACTGGCGTCAAAGCGCGCTGTTAGTGGCAGTCGCGCCATCGATGCTCTTTCTGGGGTCGCTCTTTATACCGGAGACGCCGTCATACCTTGTGCTCAACGGAAAAGACAACGAGGCTGCGAACAGTCTACAATGGCTGCGTGGCGATCACGTCGACATAAGGCACGAGCTGCAGGTAACGTCCATTCTCAAACTACCACTACTATGGCGCATTTCACCCTAAAATGCGGCGAAAGGTCCGTTTCATAGATTGTAAAAAATATATTGTGAAGAGGCGAACAGCGTCTTTAGACGTTTTAAATGAATGAAGAGGTTTACGGTACGGACGTCTATGTTCCGCTATTTTTGAAAAATCTTTCATCTGAAATGCCAGATATTTTAATTAGTATTTTTTCCAAAGCTTGGAACGTCGGTTTATTAGGGTTGTCCTTCATAGACACGTGCACCTCCGAGACTGTGACTTTTGCACTCAATAGCGATTGACGTATCTTAAACCTCCAGGTGCGAACCGCCCGGTATCAGCGAGGGTACGACCACCCTTGGGCCGGTAGCTGAGACGCTACTTCTGGAAGTTGCTATCACCCCCTTAGTGCGAGTCGGGTGGCGACTTAAGGGGGTAAAGGGATCTAAAAGGCCAAAAAAGCCTTTCTATGTGAATTTAAAAAAAAAATACTGGATGGATTTTTTTGGAATTCTTACCATTTATTGTACATATATTGTATTGTTTAAATTAATTTTTGTGAGCAATTATACCAACATATACAGAATTTATAGCTGGAATACGCAGACGCCTTAAAAAATTTCTTCATATTTGCGAGCACTCTAACGCCTCGTAGAATCGTGTGAAAAAAAAACTCTGGGTTTTTTTTAAGCTAATGAGTGCAGTTTCTATGTGAACCTAAAACCTAAGAAAATTTCTGCAAAGAAAGTTTAAAAATATTCGATAGAAGTGAAATCTTTGATTTTCGCGTAAAATTTTTGCCTTATTTCGTTTATAACTTTTTGTAAACATTAAATTTGGCCAATATCGTAGGTTCACATAGAAACTATGTTTATATTCTTTCGTTTAAAAAAAAATCAAGTAGATCCGTCGATTAGTTTTCTCTCAATCGTGCCCGCAAATTTGGAAAACATGGTTTCGAGAAAAACGCGTTTAAAGTTTCGAAACCGTTCAGGAGCGCTCGGCACACGTCGGCGTTCGACACTCATTTTTAACTGTTTTGGTGTTTATTCATACTTGGGGTTTTACGAACATGTTCTCTGGATAGAAAATTATTGATTTAGGCAATAAAAAAAAAGTCGATTTTTTTTACCTCTAAACCCCTTTACCCTCTTAAATAGCCAATAGGAGTATAGAAATATACAAATATTATTATTAGTGGAAGACATTTATGCCCCATCGATGAGCACTGGTATATGTATGGGATCGTTGCAGTTTTTCTAGTAAGACATTACGTTATTCGGTCTTTTTTTTTAAGTCATTACGTCAGTTTTCTTTATGCCATTACGTTAATTTCCGTTTACGCGTTTACGTTTATGGTTATGTTAGCGTCTCTACGTTCATCCAATGTACCATTGTCTGTTCCGTGAGTAAAGAAGTTTATCAACGTTCGTTTGAATTCGTTCCTACGCCAAACGCTCCATCCCTGACAAAGACTACACACGAATCCCTTAGAAGATATTCTTGAAATACAAAAAAATCTATGCAGACAGTTATTCGAATGTATGGAGCATAGTCTGTTATCATTTTTCTGCTTCATATTTGTTAATTGTTAACTAATTTGTACGGCTGTCGAGAAGTCAATGGTAAAACGACTGAAAACTAAGCTTCTTATTTACCAGTTTGCTGTTGTTTTAATATGAATAATTCCTGACGAAGCCGAGTGTACTAGATATACGTGTACAGGGTGAGGCATCTAAAATAGGCCAGCCGAATAATTCGGTTACTGTTGGTATTGTAAAAAAAAAAGTCGGTAAAAGACGGTGGCATCATTCCATGTTAATAGTTTTTTGATACTGTACGCGTAGAGGGCAAACGAAGGTTAGGTTCGTTTTTTAAATTATAAAAATATACTGTTCTACGTACAGTTTAACTCTTTGCACTCCGTTGTCCCCTAGGGTATGTCCTGAGGGGACATACGAGTGTATTTCTGATTACTGAGGGAATTTCTGAGGGATGCATACCAATTACCATTGCAATTACCAAGATATATGAACAAATATTAGCCATTTTTAAGAGACTCTGACAAGCGCGTTCACGACGGTCCGGGCGCTTCTCTATTCCACTTGAAAGGAGCGCTAAGGATTACTTTTAGAAGTTTGATATGCCAGTATACCTCGCACCGCGGGGTAACATCTGAGACTAAAAAACTAGAACTAATTTCTCCCTTGAATCAAACATTGTCTTCCACAAATATTGTATACAAGAATATATATAAATATACTAGAATGAACCAGAATATATTAGAATTCAATACAGTGTACTAGATTATACCATAATACATATCAGAATATACAAGAATATGCTAGAAAGGACAAAATTATAGCATTCTATACCATAATATATCAAAATAAAGCATAATGTACTAGAATTTACCATAATATACTAGAATTCACCAAAATATACTAGAATATAGAATAATATACCAGACTATACCAGAATATACTAGAATGTATCAGAATATATTAGAATTTACTAGAATGCCCCAGAATATACCAGATTTCACTAGAATGCACCAAAATATACCATAATATTCCAGAATATACAAGAATATATTAGAATGGACAAAATTACAGCATAATATACCATCATATTCCAAAGTGTATCAGAATATACTAGAATTCACTAGAATGTACTAGAATATACCCTAAAATACCAGCATACACTATAATATATTCTAATGTACCACAATCTACTGGAATTCACCAGAATATACTCGAATATAGAATAATATACCAGACTATACCAGAATAAAATAGAATGTACCAGGTGGCTCTACCCGAAAAATGGCAGAAGGTCATAGATGATAATGGGCAATATATACTTGAATAAAATTCATTTTGAATAAAAGAAACGTTTAATAAAAAAAATTACAAAAATCTCTCAATACTTTTCCGACTATCCAATATCTTTGCGTATCACTAAAAACAAAAGAGATACATTAGATGAAAGCCTTAGGCAACTCACCCTGTATATTTAGCACATATTTCATTTTCAATATGTATTTCTAAATTTGTCTCGTAGGATCATGTAGAAAATACAAAACCCGACGAAAAATTATTTTCTTTTTATTTTGACTAATGCCACACCAAACGAAAAATCTGAAAAAATTCTGAAGTCACTATTCTGGTAATGACGGTGCTGCTATAAAAATTTTGTGGTTTGGAAACTTTTATTTTTCATAACCAAAATTTTCAACGTAAAAATCGATAAAAATTCTCAGAAATGTACATCGACAGCCTTGACATGTCAGAATTTTTTCATAATTTTTGCCTTTGTTTAATTTTGCCCTCGCCCTACAATAAGTATAATAAATATGTATTTCCTTAATTTTCTTAAACGGAAATAACATTTTATTTAATCGTTGATCGTATATGGTCATAGGAGAATAACTAGGGACGCGGTAACTACTTTGTCTTTTCTCTTCGTCGATCTGCGGAGGACGAAGAAAGTTTAGTCACTGTCATTGTAAAATAAGTCGTAGAGCAAGGGGTTAAATAGGAGAAATTCAATCGAATTTATTCTATAACTTCACCCCTGGTCACGATAAAGGGTTAACATTTTACATAAACCACTTTCTAGATATACTCTATCGAATGGCACAGGTATCATTTAAGTCGGCTGAAGGACATTTTTGATTATTTTACCCGATTATACCCTTTACAAGATACTAAGATAGATTGAAGTTTGTCTAATCCTAAAACATCAATAATTGAAATTTACCATTTTTCAGTGTCAGAATCCTGATATTTGGTTATTATAGATAATATTGACGTAGTTTTGGTTGATTTGAAAACGCATTTCATCCAGCTAATTGTGGCATTCGAACCACTGCGCATCGCGGTCTTATTAATTTCACGGACCCCGACGAAACTGGCCATAATTAATCGAGAACTTTGCTTGTCTACACAGGTGATCAAGACGAACATTCTGGCCTCCAGAGCAAAACAATATGAACTCACGTTCAAGAACAGCATGTTCACACCCAGACTGTACAAGCCGATCGCCATTACATGCGGGCTGATGTTCTTCCAACGGTTTTCCGGAGCAAACGCTTTCAATTATTACGCGGTAATCATTTTCCGACAGACTTTGGGCGGAATCAACCCTCACGGAGCTACCATCGCCATTGGTTTCGTGCAACTGCTGGCCTCTTTGTTGTCAGGTAACCGAATGCTGATTAGGTCACACCGAGCGAAACCGAGTTCAATATCTACGCGTGAATCTGATTTAACCCTTTGCGCGTGAATGACGCCTCTAAAGCGCCGCGAAAAACTGCCACGCTATTATTGCAAACAATTTTAACATCGCCATCTTTATATCCAAGAAATTGATAAAATTTAACCCTGTACATAAGGGGAAATAATTCATGTAGAAAATATCCTAGGTCAAAAGAAATGTTTTGGTTTTCTAGTTAAAACAACTTCGAGTGCAAAGAGTTAATAGTAACGCTTTGCTTCATGGTTTCATGATTTTTATACAAATGTCCTTTATAATAGGTCATTTTTGTCAAGATTGCAATAAGGAAGCAAAATCGTTAAGAAATCTCGAGGTTCTTTATAACAAAAATACACTGAAGGAACTATGAATTTTTATGAATGTACGCGTTCCTTTATAAATTTTCTACTTTATTATTTTCTGAAGATCATGGAACTATTTTATTAATCCATCTTTATTAAGGTGCTTCCATATTTAAATATGTGAAAAAACTGGACTGGAAAAAATAAATACCGAAACTATTTTTCTAATTAAATTAACCTATTAATTCGTACGTTACAAATGAAAATATTTTAGTTTAAATGGACTAACGATTTTTAAGGTTGTAAGTTAATACAAGCACATAAATGTGGTAAATTATTTTATACATTAATAAGAACAAAAACCTCCTTCTTATCTTAATTATATTATCATGAAATATTAACATTTTAAATTTGAAGAACATTTTTAAAAAATGTAAGAGTTTGAGAATGAATATAAGGTAAGATAGCTTACATAAATCTGAATCAACAATCAGTTAATCTCTTGAAAAATTACTATACCATAATTGAAAAGAATTCCCACATTACTAAATATCTCTGTGTTTAATAAATTGCTAAACGTTCAAGTATGGTAGAAGTAAATACATTCGAACGATATTTTGCTTTTACATTCTGTTATAGAAATATTTTCATAAAAACTTATGCAGTATACTTCTTTATTTCATTACATGTTATAATAAAAATCGTTTATATCGTATACTTATTTCATATATTTCTTACATTTTACAAGAAATATAAATTTTCACTTTTTGTTAAAGAAAAGTCAAAATTATCGTACAAGTATTTGTGTGGGCTCGCAGAATCTAAAAAAATCTAACACAACAAAGTTTAACACAAGGGTGCGCTATCGTATAAAAAGAACAATTCAATTGATCCTTTGCACTACAAGCAACTTTAATTCCAAAATCGAGGCACTTTTTGATCTAGAATAGTTCCATTATACATGGTTAATTTTCCTTCATGTATATACAGTTTTTCACTATTACTTGTAGCTGCAATACTTCAATTTGCATCGATTCATTGAACACAAGCATAGCAATGTAAAAATTGTTTTGAATAATTGGCAATGTTTAGTGTCGCCTGAGAGGAGCCATTGGACGGCTAAGGGTTAATAAATATCTATAAATGGAATTTCGTGTTCATTTAGTTTGATATTATAGAAATTACCAGTTACAAATAATAACTATTATAAAGTGCGTACTTTCATCCAAAAAGTCCATTCTAACTAAGTAGACTTCAGATTTCTGCTATAATTCAACGATAAATAGCAGTTTCGACAAAGGAAAAAGCCTGTGATAGTTTATGCAAAAGAAAAGTGTCTCTGGGTGCTTATTAGCTAATGTTACGTAGGTTTCCATAAAAAATGGGAATTTTATGCTGACTCCACCCTACACTCTACCTACTCTACTCTACACTCTGCTACTCGTAAAGCGGTTCGAAACGATCCAGTCAAGGTTGTGTACAGTTTTCGAATGATAGAATAATCACAATTTTGTTCAACAGGATTTCTGATCGACATCGTGGGTAGGCTGCCGTTACTGATAGCCAGCACGGTGTTCATGTCGTTGGCATTGGCTGGTTTTGGCAGTTACGCGTACTACATGACCCAGACGCAGAATCTAGGGTATCCAGACACCGCGGTGGTCGGTCAACATGACTGGATACCGTTGCTCTGCGTGCTCGTCTTCACGACTGCTCTGGCTCTGGGCATATCGCCAATTTCGTGGTTATTGATTGGCGAGCTCTTTCCCCTGGAGTATCGCGGCCTCGGCTCGAGTATCAGCACGAGCTTCAGCTACTTCTGCGCGTTCGTCGGGATTAAACTCTTCATGGATTTTCAGCAGGTGAGATGCTTTAATCACGGCCAGATCGACGGACACGATTCTGGAGCTCGACACTTGGATTGGCTACCGGTTAGCTTCCGATCCTCGTCATTCGAACTTTTAATCTCTACCTTTTCTTTTCTTTTCTTTCCGTAAGAAATATATCGCGAAGAAGCGAACATCGTCTTTAGACGTTTTAAATGAACGGACGGGTTCATGGTACCTATGGATGCCTATGTGCCCCGCTATTTTTTGAGGAACCGACCATCCGAAATGCCAGATGTTTTAACCCTTTTAGTGCCGAGCGAAAGTATCGTACCTATGCGAAGAATACCGGGCAACGAATTTCCTAACGAGAGAACATATTCGCATGCGTAAATCCGATTTTGATGAAACTTATGGGAGCTTATAGCTTTGTTGTTTAAACAAAACACTTTCGTTAACATTTTCTTGCACGACTACATTTCCTATTGAAAACACACACAATTTAAAAAAAAATTCAAATTTTTCGACCTCTGGTTTGAGGGCTATTTTCACCACTTCAAAGTAGATGGTTGCCGATAAAAAAAAGACACGTGTCAAATATTTTTCAAAGAACTATAAGCTCCCATAAGTTTCATCAAAATCGGATTTTCGCATCTGAATATGTTCCCGTGTAAAATTTCGGACCCCACGACACTTACCCCAGAACTTTCGTAGAGCGAACCTTATTTTCCAACCCAGTTAAAACCAAAAACAATTTTTTAAATTCTTTTGCAATGAAATTAGACCATTTATAACATTTTATAAATTTATTTTGAGACAGAGATCGCTCGGAATGCGAATTATAACGCGACATCGGATACGCAACGATACGATATATCGTCGTTCGGCACTACAGGGGTTAATTAGTATTTTTGCCGGAGCTTGGAACGTCAGATTATTAGTGTTGTCCTTTGAACACGCGCGTCTCCAAGACTCTGACTTTTGCACTCAATAGCAATTGACATACCATAAACATCCAGATGCGAACCGCCAGGTATTAGCGAGCGAAGGTTGACCACCCTTGGGCAAGTTGGGTACAATCGAAGCAAATTATTGAATAAAATAGAAATTGACAAATTAAGATTTATTTATTTTAGATTTTATAGATAATAAGCAACTTAATCCATTCTATTTATTGCTACAGACACAAATTTTGAAGTCTCAAGAAACAATTCGATCAGCGTTGTATAGGTGACAGTGCAGTCAACGTATTAAACGATGCTGAAATAGTTGGCTAAACAATTTTTACGCGTGGTATTAAATTTATTTGAAAGTTGTAGACACGTACAAGTAAAATGTATGCTTCGTGCTTCGTGCTGAAAATGACTGGATTCTGACTTTTTCAATTGCCGAAGTTATAACATTTCATAGAATATTTCACCAGGAACAATTCAATAAAGTTTTTCACCAGAAAGGTTCCAATGAATTTCTTCATCGAAGCAAACGTTACGTTAAAAATTGCACGAGATCTGAATGGACGCAATTTTGTCATTATTACAAAGCAATATACATTGGTCGGATTTATTATTCCATAGTTCTAGTATTAAAACGGTTAAAATACATTGCTCTAATTAAGATTGCATTATTGTTGCTACACTGCGAATCTGAGTTCATAACGAAACTTTACCGACCGGCGATTATTTCAGAATCTTTTAAGTTCATAATCTATCACTGAAAATTTTTTAATGGATCCTTCAACGCCGACAGCAATTTTTATTGCGAATCAATAACTCCTCCTAAACAACGTTGTCTAATAATTTCGTTACAAATTACAATGTAAAAGTAGTTTTTTAAGCCTCATTTTGTTACGGGACAATTATTGAAAGGTCTATTAATAGGCTTCCGGTCGGTAAAGTGTTAAGACGACCATATAAAGTTTCTCTTTTCAATCATTTCAATAGAACATCAATATATAACAATATGCGTAAATACACAGAATTCGCATCTTAATAAATTACAACAGATTGTACACTCGTATTCAATTCAATCATTTATCAAACATCGTTCAAAATTTCCATTACCGACACAAGAGAATCGTTTGTATTTTTGCACGATACTTTGCCTTATTCGTTAATATTAATATTCAATTTGTATCCCTCTCTAAACTTTTCATCTCAATTGACGACCTTTATTCGTATAAATGAAACATCAAATACCAACTGGAAATGACAAAAATGGTAGCTGTACCAGGTCGCGCCATGTCTTTCAAATACGGAAGGAACAATTACTTCTTAACCCTTTCACGACGGGTGCCGTGTATATACGGCAGTCACTTATTAGTTTGCAGCGGCTGACGCCGTGTATATACGGCGGTCACTTATTGGTTTGCAGCTTATAAAAGATTATTTATTCCATATTATTTTTTAATACTATTAACCCTTTGCACTCCGCTGTCCCCTCTCATGGGACATCGTAATTGTAGCATATCACTCGGATGTCCACTTTCAAGGGACATTAAAGTTTATTAGTGATTACGGGGAATTATGTTACTTCAGCACAACTTTTTGAGACATGCACGTTTGAAAGGGCATAAGAAATCAAATAAAAATATAGTAAAATTACAGAGATATATAGAAAAGTGTTAGCGGGTATTGTGTCAGATGAGAACGCGAGAAGCGTGCTCACGACGGTTCGAACACTTCTCGTCGCCATTTGAAAAGAGCGATAAGGAGAGTTTTTAAAAGAAAGGTCGGTATACGAGCATACCGACAATTATTGATATACAGGGTGGGGCAGTAACTATTAGCAGCTCAGATATCTTCGAAACTATAAGTTTCATAGAAATATTTGCTGAAGTAAATTGCACAGTACGAAGGGCGCTATTCGGTGGCGATAATAGTTTTTTTGCAGGTGGAGGTACTTCGGACATTTGAAGGTCACATCCATTTTTTTAAATGGATCGGTATGTTTTTGCTTCCGTATCACGATAGAGGATCTTAAAACGAGTTCAACGACCTATTACACAAGGTCATTGAAGGTCATAGAAAGTAGAGAAAGGCGATAATACTTATGGTTTTGGTAGTAAATGAAACATACGTATTGTAAACAGTAAAGGAATGCGTAATGCTTACCGTTTACTTCACTGAGAATAAACACTGCTTGAAGGACACTTTAATAGATTGCAGGATAAGATAAACATGATAAGATTAGTATTGATAAATCGGTCAAACCGGCACGATGTATCCGTTTGAAGAGCAGGTTGATATGCTTCTTATTTATGGCGAATGCCAACAAGGGCTTACTTTCTGTAAGGGCGAAAAACTTGTATGCTGAACGATATCCACATCGGTCTCAGCCTTCGCGTCAAACATTTCAAAATGTGTGTGATAAACTTAGGCAAACCGGTAGTTTAAGTGTTCGTAAATGTGAACGTCAGAAATGAGTAATTAACGAAGAAATGGAAATCAGTGTGCTCGCAAGTGTGTCTAGAAATCCTCATATGAGTTCGCGACAAATTGAACGCGAATCTGGCATTAGTAGGAGGAGCGTACTTCGCATTTTGCACCGTCACGAATTTCATCCGTATCACGTTAGTCTTCACCAAGAATTGCATGGGAATGACTTCATGAATCGCGTTGAGTTTTGTCGATGGGCTATACGTCAGATCCAAAACAATGAGCTTTCTTTTAATACCGTCTTATTTACTGATGAAGCAACATTCACAAATCAAGCGAATGTTAATTTGCATAACATGCATTTATGGGCAGCGAAAAATCCACATTGGCTGCGACAGGTTGAACATCAGAAACAATGGTCTGTGAATGTATGGTGCGGTATCATAGGTGATAAAATTATTGGTCCTTATTTTATCAATGGAAATTTGAATGGCAACGTCTATGCTAATTTTATTAAGGATACATTGGATCTTTTGCTAGAAGAGTTACCTTCATTTACACGACAAACCATGTGGTATCGAACACCTACTATAAACATGTTTCATTTACTACCAAAACCGTAAGTATTATCGCCTTTCTCTACTTTCTATGACCTTCAATGACCTTGTGTAATAGGTCGTTGAACTCGTTTTAAGATCCTCTATCGTGATACGGAAGCAAAAACATACGGATCCATTTAAAAAAATGAATGTGACCTTCAAATGTCCGAAGTACCTCCACCTGCAAAAAAACTATTATCGCCACCGAATAGCGCCCTTCGTACTGTGCAATTTACTTTAGCAAATATTTCTGTGAAACTTATAGTTTCGAAGATATCTGAGCTGCTAATAGTTACTGCCCCACCCTGTATATACGAGCGACAAAGAAAATGGGATTGCAGTGTTTGTTCTGATAGAAAACGCCTGGTGGCAGGCGTCAAACGACTTATTATTGTCAAACGTGCAGAAATCAGCTTGCAATGCATATTGGGGAGTGTTTTAAGGTTTATCACACTGTACAAAATTATAAAAAATAAAATATTGATTTTTTTGCAAATATACATTTCTCGATGTCAACCAATTCGTATAAGTCCAATATCATTATAATACGCTACTTGGTTCCAAAACTATACTAAATAATACGAGGGTCTGTAAGTGCACGTTTCTGCCATAATGTAGCGCAGAGTAGTTGATAGCTAACGTCTAGAATGGTTCGGAGTGCAAAGGGTTAAAATCATAATTATTAATATATAATTATTGAAATAAAATAATAATAATAGCGAACTCAAAATGAAGCTATAAATACATTGGTGGCGAAGTATGGTCAGTCGCGCCGTCGCGAAAGGGTTATAAAGATTCGTCAAAATTTTGGAGATTATTTTCCCTACTCGTATGACTTACACGACAGCTGTGCTCCCTTTTTTCAACGGCAACATACCATAAGATTTCCTAGGAAATGTAAAAAGCGTGAGCAACAAGTGCCTTGTAAACGAAACCCTAGCAACATGAAGCTAACAAAACTACGCGTCGGTAGGCGATGCGAGTGATAATCTCCATCGGAAACCTCCTAGCTTCCAGCACACTATCTAAACAACCAGCTCGGATGTTTCTCTCGTAATTCCCAATTAAGCAGCCGAGACGTTTACCTAGCTATCCCATAAAACCGCGTTCGCATAGCAAACAGCATGGCTACAAGTCAAGTTCCGCGTGACATCTATTTAGGTATCCGAGTCTCGGCCAGCTAATCCGCGGTGGTATACACTCTAATATCTCAATCTATTTTATAAGCCAACCAACTATAATCCAACTAACGCTAGTAACACGTTACAGACGTTGGGTCTGCACGGCGCCTTCTGGTTCTACGCGGCGGTGGCGGTGTGCGGGCTATGCTTCGTGGTCTGCTGCGTCCCGGAAACGAAAGGCAAACAGCTGGACGAGATGAACCCAGCGTACGCGCAGGCTCGGTAGTATAAGGCCTCGCTGACAGGCGGCCTGTCAAATCTGGAGAAGGCGAACAAGCCCCTGCCAAGCGGAGCATATCCGAACGAACACGATCCGCGGGATGTGTACAACGGAGGAACAGCCAGAGACTCGCAGCCAGCGACTTCGTATCAGACATCGGGCCGAAGCGGTCGCAAGCTGTCCGACTACTGCAACATCTTCGCCGAGAAGACGAACAGGATCGGCAAGAACGTGGGGAACTTCATGCAGTCGCGAGGATTCTTTACGGGTCGCCGATCGACCGACGAGAGCAGCAATCGCGGACACGCAACAACGGCGACGGCCGCGCAGAGGAGCAACGGCAACGTGATCAGGAACGACTATCGGTTGCCTGATCGGTCGGAGGACAGAGGGAACGGCCGCGAGGTGTATCGTCATCGCTACGGTCGACCTGAAAGGAGTCATCGCGACAGAACCGTCTACCCGAAGAACCTGTACGCGCAATCGAGAAGCGACGACGCGAATTATGTTGATCGTAGCACCGAGACGCAACCGAGAAGACCGAGAAGACGCGAGCTGACCGACATCTATCAGGACCTGGAGACCTGGGCAGCCGGTCCGAGCGATCTAAACGGCTCGAAGCCGATTCTGAGGAACGGCATTGGTCACAGCAGGGGCGAGAGGTTCTACAGCTCCACGCTGCCCAGGCGCAGCAGGACTATCAACTTCAGGGATCAACCAGGCTCCCTGGAAGCCCGTCGCGGTTATCCGAAGAGCCTCCAAGACCTCTCCGATTTGGAGCTGGAGGACGGAATTCGGGATCAGCGCGGCGTGCCCTCTTTCCTATCGACCGATAGAGCCTGGAGGGACGATAGCGTAGAGGATGGTTATCGACGTCGAAGACTCCACCGCGAGGATCAACTGGAAGATGACTATCTGAGATTGTACAGAAGCCTCTCGAGGCTGGACAAGTATTCCCCAGGTGGGAGATACGAACCCGGACAGGTGCACTACGAAAGAGAGTGCCGGACATTCGGCAAGGACACCGTCGCGTTCATTTATTACAAAACTTGTTACTTGTGATGCACGGGGGCGGGTGACAGGATCGACGACCGGCCGGGAGACCCTTTATCCATCGATCGGATCGTTAAGGGATCGGGGCTAACGAGGACGTTGATCCTGATCGGCGGCCCGATCCTCCGCAGCTTCGTTCTTCCGATGCATGTGATCGATATTCGGGCCTGTTGAATGGGTATATCGTGTCTCGTGACCACAGTAGCGTAGTTACGGATTTCTTCAGGATATCTCCTTTTTGAAATTTCGCTCGATTCTGCTGTCGTTTGTTTGCTGCGTCGAGGGGGAGAAAAGGGAGGAACGGGACGAGTCTTGATTTTCTGCCGGGAAAAGACCTCAGTAGCGGTGACTTTAGGTTGCTAAGTTCCTTCGCGATCGATCCGAGACTGATTCGATCGGAATAGTTTCAGGATTATTATTCGAAGCGGCATTCTAAAGGCTCGTAATCAAAAGTGTACAATTTCGGATACCTATGCATTAGCGTCTAGATAGATGGTAAGCGTACAGCGACAAGATCGACGTTCGTTTTCTGTCTGACCAGTTTCTCTGCTCACCCGTTGCTCGTCGCGAACCGTCGACGAGCAAAGATCTCTCCTTTTAGAAGGTACACGACTGAACCACGCGATTTTGTATTAGCGATCGTCTTCGTATATTTGCCTTGAGAACGTCGACCCGGTGTACTTTGACCAACACGCATTATTACATTGAATTAGCGTACAGCTACCGTTATTTTCCGTAAGTCGACCATCGGAACGAACCCCTGCGGACTGTATACAAGGTGTCCCGAAAGCAATGGTGCCGGTGGACACAGGTGGTCGTCGATGACGGAAACGAGGAGTAGAATTTTTTCGTTTCGGTTCTCGTTTTTGGGAAAATCGAGATTCAACGCAATGCACCTAGCTATTTCCTGACCGAATTACGGCGATACAATGGAAGGTCTATTCTTGTACTCGACATAGGTATGTATAATTTGCAATAATAACATGTCAACCAAGACAATATTGTTTACACTGGAAACTCATTCTATTGTGTTACAAGACCGTGTTTATTTTAATTTCAATTGAAATCGTAACGAAAAATTCATACAGGAACTGTCAAAGGTGAATATCATTTGCTTCTTCCAAGTCGAAATGAAATTGTATTCTTTTATCATTAATAATTGAGGAGTATTTACAGAATAAATATGCATTTGCTTTTCCTTTCCGGAAATTCTGAAATGCAAAGAAGTGTTAATTATTGCAAAATGTATCGTATGTCAAGAAGGTGAAAACCAGGCATAACATATCAGAAAAGTATCGAGAGATTTTTCTCATTGTTCAAGTACATATTGGCCATTAATATCTACGACCATGTGTCATTTTTGGAGTAGAACCATAATACCATCGGAATAGTACTACCGTGGTTTATCGGTCAAAAACTTGGCTAAGTAATTTTCACAGGCAGTTTTGCAGAGATCGAAACAAACGACAATCTAATGGTGCAAGGTTTGACTTCCTAGTCAAGCTCTTTCAATTTTTGCAAAGTCATCAAACTTGTGTGTGGTCTGGTGTTGCCATGATGGAACGCAATACCTTTTTCCGTTGATCGATTCTGGCCTGTTTCTTTTAAATCGACTGCTGTAATCTGGTTAATTGTTGACAGTAGAAATTAGCATCAATCGCTTGACCAGGCGGTTACACTTCATGATGGACAATTTCCTTCCAAACGCACAGCATCACCTTTCTTGGCGTCAATCCTGGTTTTGCCACCGTTCGTGATGATTCACCGGCCTTTGTTCTCGATCTTTTTCGCACATTGTTGTCGTACGTGATGCATTTTTCATCGCTCATTATCAATCTTTTCGAAAATGGTTCGATTTCATTTCGTTCGAGCAATGATTCGCAGATAAAAACTCGATCCATCAAATTTTTCTCTGTCAAATCATAAAGCACCCAATCTTCTGCAATGATCCAAAACGGTTGAACGGTGAATTTAGTTTCCTAGCAATCTCGTGACTGCTTATACGCCGATCAACCATTTCCATTATTTTATCGATTGGTCGACCAGAGCGGGGCGCATCTTTAATATCGAAATTTCCAGAATAGAAGCGAACAAACCATCTACATGCTGTTGCATTTGATAAAGTATAGTGACCGTAAACACTACAAATTTCTTCCCGGTCTTGTGCAGTGCTTTCGACTTTTTTGTAGTAAAATTGCAAAGCATAGCAAATTTTTTCAGAAATTTCACTAATTTTCACATTATCATTACTTTTCACACGATCGATGAAATACAAAACTGTCTCATTGAAAATTATAGATTGAAATGTCGCCTCTCAAATGCGCGTCAGTATGATGGAATCTGATTAGGGTTGTCCAATACACGAAACCAAACAGCATCTAGTCACTAAAGTCTCTCAATACTTTTCCGACTATCCACTATTTTAGACCATTGGAATTTCGTTGTTCCTACATTTATTTAAGTGGAGAGAAATGAGAGGATGCGATTTGAGCATGTCCACTTGGGACTTCCGCCATTTTTCTGAACTAATAAAAGTCTTCAGTTTTGTATTAGCCGTCGAGCAGTAAATATAGATCTTTTGGCTGCACAGTCACTGGAGATATTTTTACGCACTTGACAACTCTTATAAAAAGTTGTTATACATGACACATTAATTTCCATTCTGGTAAACCATGATTCTAGCTTTCAACTCTTTGCGCTCGAAGAAATTCCATTCCAAAATCGAAACAGTATTTTCACCTGCAATAGTTTCGTTGTACATTGTTTATTTTCTTCGCACACGTGATATTAATTACTGTTACTCGTACTCGGAACATGGAAATGTTTATCGATCTCTTAACTGTAAACGTAGCGATGCAAAAGCTGTTTAACGCGTTGAATTCCGAGAGAATTTTGTATACTACAGACAGGATTCATTTAATTTATAGAAACGATCAATGTTAATACGGAGAATTGTTAGTTACTTTATAATGAAGCTCTCATCTCATACCATAATTTGATTAACTTCCACAATAATAAATCCATGTTCAATGTCATTAATTTAATGATAAACGTTCTCAAACGACGCAATAGCGCCGGTTTCCAAACAAGTTGCATTTATTTCTTTCATAGAAGTGGCGAATGTTACTAAAGAGAATTGTTAGTTACTTTACAACGAAGCTTTCATCTCATACTACAACTGAGCGAGCAAACCATCTACATGCTGTTGCATTTGATAATTTAATTCTATAATTGATAATTTCATTTGCATCCTGACCATAAACATCACAATTTTTTTCCTGGGCTTGTGCAGCCTTTTTGCCTTTGTCATAGTAAAATTGCAAAGCATAGAAAATTTTTTCAGAAATTTCACTAATTATCACATTAACATTACTTCAGACACGATCGACGAAATACAAAACTGAATGAAAATTATAGACTGAAACGTCACCTCTCAAATGTCCGTCACTATGACGCAATCTGATTAGTGTTGTCTGATATACGACACCTAGCAACATCCAATGACAAAAGTCTCTCAATACTTTTCCGACTATCCAATATTATTGCTACAATCTTTTTCCATATTTCTGTGGCCATTAACCCTTCCGTTATTAAACGGGACACCGCACCGTAAAAGTGTGCACATTGCACGTCGGTAATCTTCGGTGTTGGCACTTACGTCTTTCAACGCCATCTTGGAATTCTCAATTTCTTTAGAGCAACCGTTTCGTCGCATTATAGGAGAAACATGATTTTTGTTTAACGACGAGAGTCGGCGCAGATCGTCCACACAGATGCCAACTATAGTCAGCACACGTAACGAAAGGGTTAAATTTCAATTCCTGTATGAATTCGTGAAATAACGACCTTCGCAAATCATAGTTCCTCGTATTCTAAATGAACGTATACAACGCAGTTACTTCGTACTAATAAGTCTTTATCGCTGTATCGAATTAATTGAGTAATCGCATCGCAGTTGTCACTGCGTAATGGCAAATTGAAACGTTTCCGACTCCGTGACGTTAACAGCGTGCAATTATGTTTGTTCCACGCCTTCCTTACGATTCGTCGAATTCGCTTATGCTCGGTAGGTAGCATGCAAAGTGCAGGGCGTAAGATGATCGAAATTTTCTTAGTCGTTTTTGACGAACCTGTCCGTGTGACCGGTTATGGCACACCTTGCGCATCCGCGCTCGAAGGACCCTTTCTTGTCGGGACTAAAAAGAACGCTCTTCCGTGCAACGTGCCTTCTCAGAGAGCACGAACAACTTGCACCGATCTCGGTGCACCCATTGTACATACACGAGGACAAGGGGAGACAGCGTAGGTAGTCGTAAAACACTTAGAAATAGGCTCGATAGACTGATCCGTCGATGATCGTCGGCATTTTCTCTCGGCGTGTTTGCGATGCAGGTATTGCGAGGCAACACGTGCTCGGATCTCGACGCCCGACAATACGCAAAATAAAGAATGAGAGGGCGAAGGGGGGTAAGAGGAGAAAACGTTGCTTCTTCCATGAGAACCATACTCTCGTTCTTTCAAACGTAACGATTGATCCGTCGAACCTCCTCTCTCTGGCAGTTTAGTTTCTCTGACCGTCGAGGACGACGAGAACATCGAAGCTGGAAAACGGCCGATTTCCTTGCAGCTGCCGGTCGAAACTCGTATTTAACGCGTTCGCGGTGTATCGATGGGAAGATAATGGCAGTTTTTAGCGTAGGAACGTGTAGCTACCAGCGAAAGAATACGTCTATTTTCTATTGAAACGCGGACCGTGTAGAATGGCCGGTCAAAGGGATGGATTCGTTACTCTTTCATCGATCCCGCGATCCGGCTGTGTGCAATGTAGATCGGTATACGGTCCTACGGCCGATCGAGAACTTAGAACGCAGGAATTAGGGTGGAATATTTTTCGACGGGCTAAGGTTTACACGCTCGAGTCTCGTTCTAAGGATTTAGTACGGGGGAGGGGGGGCACTGACTTAACGATGACAATATTAACTGTAGATATTATCAATATATATACATTACAAAGTATGTATGTGTTTACGTATGTATACGTATGTACATACGTACACACATGCATACATATATGCATACACGCATACGCGTACTACCTTTCATACTACGTAACTATTATGTAAATCGATCGCTACTATACGTTTCGCACGCCTCGAGAGCCACGAAAGTATTCAAATGATTCGCAATCGTAAGTTCGACCACGTTTGGTGGAATAATATTAACGCTTCACCGACCGGAAGCCTAACGAACTGCTTTCACGTTGCAATTTCTAACCGAATGATTAGATAACGGTACCGAGGATGCCATGCCGATTTACAATAAAAGAGATCCATCGAAACGGTTTTCATTCATGGACCTTGGAAAATTCTGAGATACTCGCCGGTTGGTAAAGTGTTAGGCAAAAAGTGCAGTAAAGATATGAGAAACGCGTACCAGTTGTTGCACTCGACGATGCAAAATGTAATTCGGACAGACATATCTTTGGAAAATGGAAAATTTACATTTCTCCTTTATCGCGCGTTCGTATCGTCCCGTTGGCTGTCTAATGTTTTCGTAGACTGACATTTCCATGCTCTGAATATAACGTAATGTTAACAATATTGTGGGGTTAAATGTGCGTGATCGGAAAAAGTTGGCCAAGTCAACCAGCTTTCTCGTTAGTTCACCTAGCGACGAAAGTATGCGAGATCCGAAGCAGATCAGTTGCAAATCGGACGACGCGGGTTCGTTCGTTTTCCCTGAGATCCTACGATATTATGCGTGCAATGTTGTTTGAATATTTTCGTTGCTCGCTGTACGAATGCGTGTGTGGACCCGCGTGCGCGAAAGAAACTGTGCGACAATAGAACATACTAATCGTTTACCAAACTAGAGAAGATCATAATTTGGAAACACCGGCTTACCGCGGGTTCGGCATTTTCTGTAAAGTTGTCGGCAGCCTCGATTTTCTCCCTGTTGTAGACCGAAAATGTACAGGTTGCTCCGTGATAATTGCAAGACACGATTACCGAAAGTTAAGCAACGTAGCAGCAACGCGAACAAAGAAAATCATTCTTCCTGCGACAAAGCAAGTCCCTACGACTCGACCGTTTCGTTCAAGTAGGAACTGTGTATTCTTAGCTGTGATCAGCTCTGTACAAGCGATTCTATCGACGGAATACCGAAGAGAACGATTATTTGAATAAATTTCTATATCTTCGATTTTGTACCAATTAAATATCGAAACGAGCGAAGGTTATTTCGTTGGAGACGTGACATTATCTCGAATGAACTTAAACGAAACCGCGAACAGAGATTCTAGCAGACCAATATTGAAACTTACAATTTCCTTGTCGATTGGTAATCGCGATACTAAAAATTTTCAATCATCCCGTACATTATAACGTTTGAGCAGCTGTCGCCGACGATCACGCGATTTTGTACAACTTTCGTCGGAACATGGATTCGTCTGGACACGCTCTAGGCTATCTAGTAACAACAATTTATGTAATGATCCAACCTCGAGTTTGAGAGGGGACACTGTGTATCTGTTAGGAGAGTAATCGACCGAAAGAACGAACGAACGAACGAACGAACAACAACAAGAACAACAACAAAAACAGCATTTGTATTTTGTATTTTTATATAGTTTGTAGAAGCGTCGAATTTGCAGAAACGATGATCTGCAATCTGTGATCGAGCGCCTAGTCTCCACGGATGAAAATATTTTTCACGGACTTTATGCTTGGTTCGTAGCGATGGGGGATTGTGAAACGGAAAAATCGGTTTTTCCATTGCGAATACTTTCATCGACTCGTTTGTAGGGTCTAACGGAATCGTCGCCCGGGACGTTGGCCTCATCATATCAGTAAACTATAGTTCTTCCGCGCGATTCGATTCGAAATCTGCAGTCGATAATATTTTTTTCCGTGCAGTCTATCGGCAGGACTTCTTCTTACACCTGTAATCGTTTACACCCGTGACTCATATCCCTGCCATATCCGATATTTTAATGAAGAGTGCTGGCTCTTCAACGTGTACAGCAGCGTGTACTTAAAAAAAACCCCCCCGATAACGAGATCAGTAGGCAGTGATCGAGAAATCCGAGTCTTCGTCTTTCCGGTAGTCTCCGATACCGACACCAAAAGAATAAAATGAAAAATCAAAAAAATATGTCTACCGTTCAAGGAGTCTCCAGTAAAACATATCTCCCGATAGTCGTTAGGCTTTCTCGCTGTCTTACGAAACGCAAAAAGAGCGGCACCTTCGAATCTATCTAAATGAATCTTATAATGCTCAAGGGCTTGGACGTAGCGTTGAATGAGAGAACGAGGACGAGAGAGAGAGAGAGAGAGAGAGAGAAAATAAGTTTTACGAATAAATTAGCGCAGGTGCAATGCTCGTGAAACGAGTGCACGTAGAATAAGGAAACGAAATGAAAAGGAAAAAAGCGAAATGGAAAAATGTACTCTGGGGTTCTATATACATATATACATATACATATATATACAATTGTACAGAAAAAGATTCTTTGACCATCGTAACAAAACTATCTCTTTTCTCTTGAACCGTACCAAACTAAAAGCGTACGTATATGTATATTGTATATACATATAGTATTCTTCCCGAAAGATTTCTAGCGCCTCTTCTATTCTAAGTAGCAGAAACGACATTTCTCTACCCTAATTAATACCGGGTAGCATCCTTCTTTCGACTATAAGTAGCTTAAGAAAAGCAGCAAGGTAACAAGAAAAATCTGCACTGTGCACTCTCGTGAATTGAAGATTTTATTGTAATCGATAGGAGTAGCGGTTAAACCAGTCGAAAGTCAGACACGATGATTCTCATTGCTGTACGCGTAGTCGCGCGACCATTCGAGGAGTCGTTTGATGCAGGCTGTGGTGAGCTATTATTTTCTCAAGGATCGAGGATCGACGAAGAACATTCTTATTTCGTTGCACAATAAATCATTGATACGTTATAATTACGTTCTGACCAGTGAGAAAGATCTACAAAAATCTTTATTCGTTATATACATAGAAAAAGTGCAATTCAATGGGCATCATTCGATTTATCCATCAAGATTGTTTAAGATTGCTTAACCAGTCAACTGCGGAATTTAGATTCAGAAACCCCTCAAAGGGTGTGGAATTAAGATCGAGCAATGATTAGTATGCGTGTCGAAACACAGGGCAAATGCTCCGGTTGAAAATTGTACGAAAAAGGTAAAGCAGATCGAGGAAGATTTAGCGTTCGATAGTAGGAACTTGTGCAAAGAAGGAAATTTCTGTTCGTGTCTTCGTAATTGAACTCGTGGATGAACGAAAAGTACATTTGTTAATGGTTAACGAAGATGCAAATGTGAACGAAACCACATTTAACTGTTGGCAGTCGAAGCAATTTCAATTCCAAAATTGACGAGTCAACACCGGAATTTAGATTTAGAAATCCCTCAAAGGGTGTGGAATTAAGATCGAACAACGACGAGTAAGAGCGTCGAACGCAGGGCAAATGCTTCTGTTAAAAATTGTATGAAAAAAGTAAAGTAGATCGAGGAAGATTTACATTTTAATTCGATAAAAAATTAACAATTCGTTGTTGGAAAAGTTGTCGTTACTAAAAATTTAAAGATTGTCTTACAAAATATCAAAATTCATAAACAAGAAATATTAAAGATCATCCAATATACCAGAGAGAATAACCAAATTTAGTTTATAAAATATAAATCAGTTATCGATAATATAAAGGAAACATACTGTGAAATCACATTTTTGTTACGTCTTATTGAAATTTCGAGTTTGCATAGTAACTGATGATTTTTTAATTGACACGACGAGTATACACGTCGGTCGCACAGCAATGCAGATCTTGATTGCGTTCATACACGTCGCACGCAGTTAACTGGTTAAAGGACAATAAGTATACCGAACAACGGGAATTGTTTACGATTAAAGAAAGATTCGATTGCTCAGAGATTACAAAGAAATAATATTAGAAGATTCGGTAGGGAAGTTCGTTTAAAAATTCAGATACTCATTACTGGTAGAATTCTTTACTTTGTGCAATATTTGCGTAAGTTAATTTAGCGATAGAGAAAATTAAAAATGTGTGCAACGAACGAAATTCTTCAGACACTCGGAGATCGATAATCTATTTGGAAATTTGGCTTGATTCGAAGTCAGAATTTTCTTTTGAGAATAGTCGAAAAAAGTGTCCCGTGGCCGCATCATCACTCTGTGTATGTATTATCTTGTATACCGAGTGTGCGCGAAAATCTGTGTATATGAGCGGAGATAAGAATGACGACAAGTCGCTTGTAGGTATGCGTGTTCGGATTTATCTTCCCAAGGGAAACAGACGAGTCGCCGAAAAATCCAACACGGTACGTGTAAGAAAGGGTCATAGAAACTCGATGAAAATGAACAGAATAATTTAAAGATTTCGTAGAAGAATCTGGTGCGATCATTGTACCGAGAGAATGGTGACGAATGCGGGCATTAAAATCGCCACGGCCTGTCGAGTAGGCTATATAAATATATAAATACATATATAAAAATATGTCTTCTATTTATCGACAATAATTTAACGCGAGCTATTTACAAGTTAATGACAATAACGGAACACTCGAAGGTAGCACTGGCCGAGAAGAGATGTTCAAATTATAGTTATGTTAAACGAGAAGAGAATATTCCGAGATCGTATTTTCCAAAAGCTGCGTACTTTAAGGTTACGATAGTACTGTATTAAATATATATCTATATACACGCACATATATATATCCGACGTATACATATATGTGTATGTATATATGTGTGTATATGTATACCTGACCCAGCCTAAATGGGTCGCGCCTAGCTTCGCTTGCTAGATTTAATATTTTTGTAATGACGCTTAGGTGTAGTTCGTTTATACCTTTACAAAACGAAACCGGTTAAAATTTGTGCGCCGTCGGTGACGCGCGAAATTTAAAACGAGAATGCAGTGATCGACACGCCGCTGGCAGAAATTGATCAACCAAGTAAATCAAATTAAACAAAATGTCACTGGGATACGAAAAGAAGCGCGGTGGCTAGGGATCGTATAAAGTATTACGAATCGTTTAAAAATTTAATTCGCCAACCGAATTCCATTAGAGTTCTTCGATATATTCGTTTACAATTACCACGCAAACATTTCGACCATAATGAATCTAAATATTGCTAGCGGTAATGGCGGTCGAGCGTTTCTCTGAACGACCACACTGTTCGAAGTATGTATAGAATATGTATACCGTTGTCTCGAATGGTATGAGAATTTTCAGCGATAGTAAAAAGCAAATGAGAAGAGCGACGTTAACGAGATTCCGCGGTTTCTCGGAATTGAAATTACGCTTCTCCTTGTCACCTGTATACGGGCGTTAACGAGACCCCCTTCGATTACCTTAAATCTAGCTGCGCCGATCTACTGTACGTGTATCGATCTTCGAAAACGAGAACTCGAGTTGCTTAGCTGTTCATCACTATCGAAAGTAGACGAGGGCCGATACTGTTTTGTCAACCGTCGAATGAAAGTCGATCGAAGAGATACGAATAGCACAAACAAAACAATCCTGCCTAAACGGTGGCGCGAGATTCGTATTTTGAAAGCGAGGCGCGCACTTCCGGTCCAATGGACGCGCCCCGTCTTCTATTTGTGTTACGCGTTAAAAAGTATGTACTTAAGTCATAAACTTGGTTAGCCTCTGCGTTTGTACCTCTCTAGAACGTAATGAACGAACATACCGAACATACACGATCGCTAAACGACCTTCGGCGGAACCAAACTATTGCGTGTTTGTATAGTGATCCATATACACTACATAAATGCCAAAAGAAAAGCAGATATAATCGTCAAACAACACACGGTTTTCTTATTCACCACCACCCGACATCTCTTTGCATATAGAACCTCGACGAACACAAACTTGGAAAGATACTGATGTTCAATAAATTTCAAAGGATCTTTTTAAAAATACCTTCTCTGATATAATATCAACTGCCCGAAATTTCTATAAAGCCGCCTTCATTTTTGCAGTATTTCGAAATACTGCTAATTTACTCAAAGCATTGCACAAAAGAAAAGGATAATAGCAAACAGTGCAACTCTGCTACTGTATTAACCCCTTGGTCTACGATTTATTTTACAATAACAGTGACTGGATTTTCTTTGTTCTCCGCAGAACGACAAAAAGAAAAGACAAATTTGTAGTTACTGCATGCGCAGCTATTCTCCAATGACCGTAAACGATCAACAATTAACTAAAATGTTATTTCCGTTTATAGAAAATTAAGGAAGTACACGTTCAGAAGATTCAGTTCGAAATCTTGATCACGAGTCTGACTCGTTGTAAAGGGTGGACATCTATTGAGACACAGACACTTTAAAAGTTAACTTCATCTATGTCAAATCAAATTTTTAATATTATTAACGCTAAAACCACCGAACCAGTCAAAATCACTGGTTCCTGATTTTTTGTTTACAATTATTGAAGTTATAAAAACATTTTTACCAGAAAGTTTCGAATGAATTTCTTCATTAAAGCAGACATTACGATATTCGGACACAATGACGAATTCTTTAAGTCTA
Organism: Agapostemon virescens; assembly: GCA_028453745.1. Lineage (NCBI taxonomy): Eukaryota > Metazoa > Arthropoda > Insecta > Hymenoptera > Halictidae > Agapostemon > Agapostemon virescens. The sequence goes on along the minus strand of CM052092.1, from coordinate 21,687,699 downwards.
TTAACAGTGGAGATACATACAGCAAGAACTTCTCTATTTTAATATTTACATATCTTCGTTGCCTTTCATTTTGAAGCAAATTTTACAGAGTATATTTCAAATCACTAAGATTTCGTAAAACGAAATTAGCTAGTTAATGGAACAATTAAAATGTTTATTTTGAATGTCGCTTTATCCTATTTCAAAACGACGAATTCTTCAAGTCCATTAAACCTTTGCATTCCGAGCAATTTTAATACCAAAATCGAGACATTTCTTTGACGTAGAATAGTTACGTTGTACATGGTTAATTTTCTTTCTTGCATATTAAATTTATTATTGATATTCGTACGTACAACAGTTCAATTTTTAACGATTTATTAGATGCAATATTGTTGTATTGAATAATAGTATGACAATTTTTATTGTCGCCTCAGAGGAGCCATTGGAGTGCTAAGGGTTAACAGTGGAGATATACAGCAAGAACTTCTCGAGTATCATAGTGTACGAATATTAACGCCGGCCATTATATTAATTTTAGTTTTATATACGAGAAATGCAAGCGGTATCATAGAAATTAAATAGCTATATTTTTTTTAAAACAATTGGTATATTTATTTTTCGAAACTGCCAATGGTTTCGACGCATGGCGGCTTTATAAAGATTTCGGGCAGTATGGATATTGACATCGCAAGAATGGTGGAAGGCTCTTTTCTACATCCGTCGAGTTTCATTCCTCAACGTACAATGGCGGCCATCTGTGTTCAAGAGGGCGTACTACGCAGCACAGAACGCAGCATTCTGAATATTCAATTTGAAAATTTAAAAATCACTTACCGAGCTGCGGCACGGACACGTACATTTCACAATCGACCAAAAATTGGCCGGTTTGCACAGCTCCCAAGGCGACCACTCTCTTCGTCAGAAATTCAATCGTCTGCGGGCCGGTTCTGTTCTCGATCATCGGATATTGATGCAACCTAACGAAGCACAAAATGCCGGTCAGAAACTGTACTTTGTTTCTGCCGAATCTACGGGGATACTGATCGTTGAAACTTATCCTATTGGAAAACTAACGTCGGAGAAAGGGAATAACAATTTTGGAAAATATTTTTTGCACCGTAACATGTGCTAATCGTGCAACATAACCTCCAAGTAACGAGAAATACGTGGCCGACGTATAGTACGCAAAAGTGGTCGTTAACTCTTCGGCGAATGGTAAATATAATCCGAAAGATGCATAAATAAAGTGTAAAATGGTTTGTTATATTACTTACACGGTGACACCCATTTTTTCTAGATTTCCAACACGCCGGGACGCAGAGAAGCAACACGGTACGATACTTGTCAAACGCGAAAATGCGCGGCGTTGTCGCGCAACTGTGTAAACTGTCGAAAGATGGCAGCAGTGACTCGAAAAGTAACGACCTCTGAAAAGTTACTGTCAGTTAGAAAATGCATACATATTATATATTATGCACATATAAATGCATAACATTTCCGCACATAAAAATTGTTTATTTTAATACTCAAAAACGTAAATTAGATTGACAAAGTAGATAAATATTTTCTATATATTTTCCCATGTAGAATCACCCCTCCAACGGTTAGTACTCAAAACTTTAAAGTCGATTTTCAAGAGAACGGTTCATTTCCGATCTTCGATTCGGAAGATTTCAAGATTGTTTTCCCTGCTTATGAATACTGTAGGACACGATGAAAATTAATTTAACAGTGAAAAATCAGTATTGTGATGCTGACTTGTTTTTAGAAATCTCCAACGATCCGTAAGTATAAAATCATGCTGTGATCAGCCTTTTACTTGTCTTTTATATAACCTTTAGGTTAATATTTTAAGAAATAATATTTATTTAAAGACATAATATTTAATCGTTACGAATAAAGTAGGTAGTAGCGTCTGCCTAGGAAATGCTCGACCACCTGGAAACTCACGTAATTATTATATTGTTTTTCGTTTGTCCATTAATAATTTAAAAAATAGTGTTTAATACATTAGCCACTTAACCCTCTATGGGGCCGTGCAACTTTTAAGTCACATGTTAATATATCGACGTTTTATCAAATGGTTTTAGTTTTTTTATAAAATAACGTGTACGCGTAAATTATATAATGTCCCCGAGGTCACAAATAACATAAGTTACATGAATTAGTACAGTAGAAAAGATATAACTTTCATTTTCAACGAAACAATTTATTAACACGAGTATTAATTGACCACAAATTCATAGTGCGTTTGAAATATAACTCAATTTTCAATTATTTCTTGTTTGTTCATTGTAGCAGTTTTTTCACTTGTGAATAATATAAAATCATCGTCATATGCTATTGGAAATATAAGAATACGTTCTTTAATGAAAAAGGAATTATTATTCATTCTCTATGGATATGAATTACATGACAAGTCGCAACTTGTAGATTTATGATAGTTATACACATGCAGAAAAATTCATTATAATCGTACATATATTGACGTATATATGAGCTGCACGCCATCGAAAATGGTGAAAATTGCAATTTTTCACGATTCTTGGTCAGTTTCTACGTAACACTCTATGGGGTCGTGTAACTTTCAAGTCGTATGCTAATATATCGATATTTTATCAAATGATTTTAGTTTTTTATAAGACAACGCGTACGTCGTTTTCGGTGGAACGATATCGCCTTCAGCGCAGCAGCTATGATCCTTGACTGTGGAACCACTAGATGCTGTTTGGACCAGGTTCAAATCCCAGTCAGGTCAATTTCTTCTTTTTCGTTAATTACATGTTTTTTTGCTTACTAGCCATGTGATTGTTAATGAATCATTGTAAACAAATTTTTTAACTATGTTTCAACTATTTTAACACTTTATCGACCGGCGATTACTTAAGAATTTTTGTAAGGCCCATGATCCATGACTGAAAACTTTTTAATGTGTCTTTCAATGCTCACAGCAATTTTTATTGCGGATCAACACTGCATCCCCAATAATATTGTCTAATAATGTTGTTACAAATTGGAATGTAAAAATAGAATTTTAAGGTTCATTTTGATACAGCGCTAATATTGAAAAGCCTATTAATAGGCTTCCGGTCGATAAAGTGTTAACATTATTTAAAAAAAAATAGTTTTTGGAGTACTTTCTGTCTCTAGTCAATTACGGCCTATCCGCCAACCGGCGCCGTTGAAATCATTTTCGAAACATTGGAATCTATATCGTATATAATATTATTTTAATTTTTTACAGTACGCAACTTTAAAAATCTGGAACATTTTTTTTTAACGCAGAAACGTTCAGTATTACATAATATATTTTTTATATTCAGAAAAAATTAGTATAACTTAAAAAAAACGCCGAAAAAAGTGATTTTTATATTTTTTTACCACACTGATGCTCCTCTCAGGAATTTGAAAAAAATTGAGCATAATACTTACAATTATATCTCATTGCTAAATTAAATCGGCGGTGTTCAACTTAAGATTGCTATATGAAATCGGCATTTTTTTATGTTTTTCGTTGTTTACAACCGGAGTTTGCAACGGAGAAATCTGAAAATAATATCTAACATGTGGCTTAGTATCAGTAATGTGTCAGAATTTTTTCAGAATTTTTAATTAATTAGTTAATTAATGAATAGGGAAAATGGGTCAAGAAATCGTTTTTTTATTTTTCTCAATAACTACCCTTACAGATGAGATGTGGGGCTAAAACTTTGCAGACTGGGGTCTTTTTGGGTAAGCTATCACATATTCCAAGCTTGATCAAAATACCGTCGGGGGCGAAAATCACCTCCAATCCCGGCCATAGCCATTTTTAATGTTCAATTATTAAGTGCACCATCTTCATCGGAGTGCTATTGTCCACAGAATCGATTTGATTTCATATAAAGCTGCTATGGTTTATTATTCTTTCCAGTCATTGTTTAAAAGTAATTTAATTTTTAAATATGTTGTACAAAGGTTTTCGCAATTTTCTTATCGCGTTAGAGCAAAACCGTGTTATAGTAATCTTGCACTTCGTAATTCTCTCAGCGACGAAATTTTTAAAATTTGAGAGGAAACCGAGAGGTGCATTTTAGTGAATTTAGAAATAGGGATAACAACAATTTACACTTGACATGCTGGATAAGTCGATGCAATTGGTCGACGATTTCTGACCTTATTTGGACACCTATGCTGTCCGTACGATTTATTTCAAAATACGTGACATCAATACAAGTATATGTAATCGTATGCAATTCCTGCGCGATTCGAATGCATTTAATAGGTCGGCAAAATTATAATGCATAGCGAAATGAATATTACAAGTAGCTTCGCGTTCGAAGGACCAGAAAGCTTCTGCGATTGTAGACGACGGTCGCTAAACTGAATATATTATTAGCTGTATGTGATTCTAATTAAACATGTAGGCGAATTGAATATACTCAATGGATATGTATCTACACTCCGCAGGGAGCATTAATAATTCTTTGTAGCTAACCAGATGCACTTTATGCATACATACCAATGGCTAGTATTATTGCAGTACCGATCTGCGCCATTTCTAAAATAAATTACATAAATTGTTTCATCCATTAATCATTTGCCCTATAATGACGAGTCAAACTCGTGTCGAAGATTTAAAATAAAGTCTAGCAAATACAAATATTACGTCTTTCTTTTTAGACGAAATCAAATGTAGTTCATTTGTAATCAATATTTGAACATTGAAGTAGGTGTATGTATGTACACTCTAGTATGTGTATTATGGTATATTCTGTAGATTTTTAAAGTCCATCTCTCTGTTTGGTTTCCTCCAAATTTTATGACATCCATCAGAGCCAAATATCTTACATTTGCTTCCGTCTGAAAAAATAATTCGTTTCCAAAAGTGTCCTTATCTTTGCTCGTATACTTTTTAGCGAAATTTAGTCTTTTCCGCTTGTTGATTTTGCTAATAAATGGTTTTATTCGGAGAATACGACCATGAAAATTGTTTTCACGAATGATTCTTCAACAAAGTTTTGGATAAACTTGTTTCCCAATGTTATTGGCGACTAGTGTAACAACTTTTAGGGCCGAAATTGTTGGATCTTTCTTTATTTCACGCACAATTACATTCTCTTCTCTTTCCGTTAATTTTTTGGGTCGACCAGAACGGACTTCATCTTGACTAAATTGCCTGATAGCCTGGTAGCCCTGATTCCAGGTAGCAATAGCATTGCTGGTACATTTAGAAAGGTAAGACAAAAATAAATGAATTTGACATTTTCTTTATTATGCTGAGAAAAGGAAAGAAAAATTTCTATTTTTCATATACAGGGTGGTTGGTAACTGGTGCTACCAGCGAAAAGGGGGTGATTCTACATGAAAAAATAAGTCGAAAACATAAAATAAAAATTTTTCATTTGAGGCTTTGTTTTCGAGAAAATCGACTTTGAATTTTCGCCTTTCATACTTTAAAACAATCGAATACGTTAGAAAGTGTTCATAGAAATTTAATTAGAAGAGCAGAAGTATGTGTTCGGCAGAATGGGCAACATTTTCAGAAATTTTTGTAATAATAAACTTTGTGATTACTTCGTAATTTACGTGTCCCATCGAAACAACGATCTACAGTGAGAACCGTTATAACGAGACACAATCAAGTGCACGCGTACTTTGCGAAAATCCAAAGTCGATTTTCTCGAAAACAAAGCCTCAAACGAAAAATTTTTATTCTATATTTTCGACTTACTTTTTCATGTAGAATCACCCCCTTTTCGCTTGTACCACCAGTTACCAACCACCCTGTAGATCTGTACAACTTTACGTTGCCTCTTATACAGTGGTACACAAAAGTATTCGGACACTCTTCAAACCTAAATAACTATTTTAAGATTGGACTAAGCGTCTTGACTTTTCTTGACCCATTTAGTTGCATTGATTTAATAAATGATATGCAAAATGAATTTTGTGAATTTTGGAATCCGTATGAATTATATGACCAATAAAAAAGGAACTTTTTAAATATTTTTTATTTGAGCCACGTACAAAAAATTTTAAACACGCATCTGGTAGATCTATGATAGTTATACACATGCAGAAAAATTCATTGAAATCGATCGTCATACACACGAGCTACGTGCCATCGAAAATGGTGAAAATCGCAATTTTTCACGATTCTTGGTCAGTTTCTGTTTAAACTCCACAAATTCTTACATCTTTCTGCGCGTGTCCTTTTTTCTGCTCTAATTGATTTCGATGAAATTTTCAGCATGTGTACAACACAGTTCTGGAAAACGCATATTTTAAATATTCATTACGAGTTGAAATAAAAATGTGTTTCCTACTTTTTCATGTAATTTATACCAATTGGAATTATTTCAAAATTATTTTTGCATATCATTTAGTAAACCAATGCTTCTAGTTGCTCTAAAAAAAGTCAAGTCGTTTGATTAAATTTTCAAAAAGTTATTCAGATTTAAAGAGTGTCCGAATACTTTCGTGAGCCACTGTAGTATTGTTGCGTAGTATAGGCAATGTTAACGAAGATCATTCGGAAGACGCGATTTCTCAACATGGGCGTTTCTCGATCGACCAATACCACTTTTACATCGCTTCTGGAGCCAAAGCACGTCGCTTTGAAGATGCAAAAGGGTTACTTTGCGTTCTCGTCCGAAGTGCCGACTCTTATCGGCGCTATTTACGCGGCAAAGGTACGCCGCGCGCTGGCAAGGGACTTTAATAAAAACTGTACTCGCCGGGAAGGGAACGAAAGAGAGGCGGAACGGGCGAAACTCTCGCAGAAACGGAGAAGAAAAGCGCATGGGAAAACGGGTCATTCCGATTAAGCGGCCCGGTTTCTGGAGTGCGTTAAAAACTCAGCCGTCACAAGGTCTCGTTTATTGAAACCGCGCGACCGGAATCGACCTTAATCGCGGCACTTTTTTCGGTCATCTTCCGCGCGATTCCGTGAAAGTCATACGGGACGAATGCATCCAGTATTCTCTCGCATTTCAACGATTCTCCCCGCTTTCATTCTCACATAATCGAAACAATGATGAGTCTTACTCAAGAGCTTGATGGAACACGTTTTTCCAGAAGATAGGTTCGACGTCCTGTTTCCCCGAGCAGTTTTAAAATAAAAATATTCAAACACGAAGATGGAACCTACACAAAACACTTTCATAACATATTTCATATAATTATTTATTACTTATTGTATCGTGTTGTTCCTCGGCTTTAGCGAGAACTCCCGTCTTCGTTCCTATACAATTTTATATAACACTGCTTTTATATAATAGCCTCTTTTTAAGTAAACTATTCATTAATTCTAAATAAAGTTTAACTTAATAAAATCTTTGTTTCATCATATATAATAATATAAAGTATTTTAGTCGTCATAGATATTAAATTCTGCCACATAACTCTGCTATTTTTAATTAGAACTTCGCAACGAATATACAGGGTGGTCCACGCAATTGTTTCAAGTCATAACTCCGTTATTATTGCATTTACGAAAAAATGCCAAAGGAGAAAGATAAATGGTTCGAAGAGCACTACATCTGTAGGCCTTTAAATTTTTTTAGATGCAGCAGTGCATGTGCAATTAACAATTGCATCATTTCTTTAAATAGAAATGCATATTTTTTTTATACAGATCAATTTTTCTGTTCATTCTACGTAAACCATGATTAGATTACCATGGAAAAAAAATTATTAGATCTCGAGATATTTTCAAAAAATGTCTTTATTGAAGAGGATGCTGAAACGCTTCTCCATTACATTCTAAACATTTCTGATAACGTTTTTTTATTGTTTGCATAATTGCGTTTAAATTATCTGCAGTTGTTGCTGCACATTCCAGTATGATTGTTTCTCTCAGATTCTCTACAGAAAAAAGTCAAGGGGACTTAAATCAGGTGAACGGGCTGGCCAACGTATTGATGTATTTGTTGCAATAACGTTATTGCAAAACTTATTTTTTAGAAACCGCATGGCCACTTTGGAGTTGTGTGCCAGTGCACCATCTTGTTGAAAGTATTTACAATTTAGCCTCTCTCGGAGAGGAATGTCGTCCAGAAGAGATGACAATTCAAATTCCAAAAAGTGCCGATATTTTTCTCCGTTTAGGGCACCATCGATGAAGTATAGACAAATAATATTGGTATTTAAAATCCCACACCATACATTAATAGTGTACCTTATTTGGTGATGTATGTTCCTCCTAAGAAATGGATTTCTTCTTGTCCATGTATGTTCATTATGACGATTAAAAATACCATTGTTGGTGAACGTACATTCATCCGTCCACAAAATCTGTCGCGGGAAATCTTCGTTCATCTGAATTTGGTTTAAAACAAATTGACAAAATTGCATACGTCTTATTGAAAATCGATACGGATGAAGCTTCTCTGATTTTAAAATTCGTTTCACACTACCGAGGCTTACATTGCACTCTCTCGATATTTCTCGTGTAGATGCTTGTGGTTTCCACTGTAAATAAACAATACAATGAAATCAGTATTTTGGAGACAGACAAATTAGACAGACAGACAGACAGATTAGACAGACAGACAGACAGACAGAGGGAAAGAAAAGGAAAGAAGCTTTGATAAGGATATCAGAAGACGGTCAAGGACGATATATATTATATATGAATCGGGAACATATCAAGTACTAGCGGGAATTGTCCTATTGTCCCTCTGTCGGTGAGGGTAGAAGGTACAGGCGCCATACTTATTTTAACGTCATCGCGTGTGGTTGGACATTGAGATAAGTATTCAAAATATTTTAAGTTATCTTATATACGTTTTTGATTTTGGTTCCGAAATCCAATCTGAACGCCGCACTGTGTGGCGATTCGATAGCGAAAAAGCGGTGTGAATCAGAGTAGCTTCCGGAATCGGAGGAATGATCGAGGCGCATATAACTTCATGGGCTGTCGAGCTAACCGAACGCACGCAACAATTTGCATAGTAACTCGTGGACGACCGAGTTTGTCGCGGCAACAACCTATTTCTATGCCGATTGTTTCCTTATACCTGCTCGCTGTTCAATCCCTTCCGGTGACACCGTTGCACCCCCTCGATCCGGAATCGCAAGGCAACGGGAAAATCTCTCCAACCTTCGGAAACTCGATGAATTATACTTCGAACGTGCGATCGTAGATTCCCGTTCAAAGTTCGAGGATGGTTTCCGTCGGTGAGTTTGATCGTCCTCGACTTTTGAAAAGCTGAGAATTGATGTCACCCGTTCAGACACTTTTTATTTACTCAATTTTTTCGTACTTTATCACATGGTTTCGATTTTGTTACAGTTTCCATTCGGTCAATTCTGTCTCTTGCATACTGCCATAATTGTTATGGACT
>CM052092.1:21666127-21677888 GCA_028453745.1 Agapostemon virescens | reverse complement strand
CCAATAGTGTCACTTTATCCTCTGAAGTTTTCTGATGGGACTGTAAATACGAAAGATATTTAGGTGTTCCCATTTATGTGGGACACCCTGTACACACGGCACCCGTCGCGAAAGGGTTAATAGACAGAAGAGAATACAATTCGCGAAAAAGTGTGTAATTAAATACGTAAAGCCCCGTTTCGGGACTGCTGCAACCGTCTAAGCTTCTCTTGGAACATCGTCCTTTGGTATCGAAACACGATGCCCACGGTAATCGGTATACTTGGTCGCGATACGAGAACTGGCACGCTAGTATTCCTGCACGGGTTTTCGGCACCGCAAGGAGTTGCTACTTGATACCTCCTCTCCCTAATCTTCCTAAGGACTTAGCTTAATTGGTTCGTCTCGAGCGTGACATACAAAAGAAAATCAGGACCGTTCCACAGTAGTAATCGATTTTAACACGTTCAGCTCGGCACCGATATCGCCGTCATTTCCGTTCAATCGGCAGCGAGCGACACACTTAACGGCGAGCGTTTGGGCGATATTTCATACTTTGTTTCAACTTTGAAAATATTCAAGCGAAGTGGTAGATGTTGATACAAAAAGAGGATTTTTCTGACCTAAAATGTTTTTATTCTGTAAATTTAGTTTTGAATTTTTATCATTTTCTTAGATAGACAAATATAGGGATAGACAAACATAGCGATGTAAAGATTGTTTTAAATAGTAGTGTGGCAATTTCTTTCTGCCATTAATCTTTAGGAATTTTTCCGGCAGCACTATTAAAGTTTTTGTATTAGAACTTTGCACACGTGACCATGGGCAATTCAAGTACATTCACTATCGTTCTATAGTAAATAAAAATAATACAATTAGGTGACTTATTATATACTATTATATAGAATGCGTGTTTAGGTCTGGGTTTCCCTGCGAACTTCTATCAAAAGAACTATTAAACTACTTTGTAATTTAATAAGAACTATTAACATTTTGTAATGGTCACGAGATACGTACCTCGTATGCATGTAACCTATGTATCTTGTTTCAATACTTTTTATGCCCGCGTATCGACAACTCAACCAATTAAAAACGGTTTGTTCTGTAGTGGAAATGTAAAAAATCTATCTAGCAAGTGGGTACGAAGAAGATATACAGGGTGCGGCACCTAAAACAAGTCACCTGAATAACCCGCTTGCTTTTGAAGATAGAAAAAAAAGGATCAGACCAAACTTACTTGATATCGAGGGGCTCGTAATCTGATATCATTAATTTTTTTATAGGTGGAGACGACAAGGAGATATGAAGGTCAACTCTGTTTTTTTAAATGGAATGGTATGTTTTTTTATTTACATTCTGATAGTGTATTTCAAGACGAATACAATAACCTATTATGAAGGTCATTCAAGGTCACGCAAGGTCAACTGCAATAGAAAATAAAATGTCTCAAAGCACTCTTCAAATACTTTTGTGTCTTCTCTGGTTGTTGGCATACTGCTCTTCTAAGTATTGGTAAGGGTCGCAGAACATAAATAAACATATCATCACATTGTATGCTTACCTGTATCCAGAAATGTTATTAGTAGTTTGACTACCGACTAGAGTACGACTTCGAAATATTCAATCTGAGTGTTCAATTTTCAAGAATGCGTTACACAATAGCAGAGAAAGTGGAAATGGTTATCATTTATGGTGAATGTCATAGAATTATGAGAGAAGCGGTACGTGTATATGGTGAAAGATTTCCCGATCGTAATAATAGACCATCACTTTCTGTCTCAGTGTTCAAGGTCGGCATTTTTAACACTTGAAGTAGCAGTGAATACGTACATAACATGTTACATGTAAATCGTCGTAGTGTTCGAAGAGTGCTTTGAGACACTTTATTTTGTATTGCAGTTGACCTTGCGTGACCTTGAATGACCTTCATAATAGGTCATTGTATTCGTCTTGAAATACACTATCAGAATGTAAATAAAAAACCATACCATTCCATTTAAAAAAACAGAGTTGACTTTCATATCTCCTTGACGTCTCCATCTATAAAAAAATTAATGACATCAGATTACGAGCCCCTCGATATCAAGTAAGTTTGGTCTGATCCTTTTTTTTCTATCTTCAAAAGCAAGCGAGTTATTCAGGTGACCTGTTTTCGGTGCCGCACCCTGTATAGTATTATCGTAGAAATAATTCATCTTCCAATCGTTTTAAATATGCGCGCTAATAATCGTTTTTTGTTCGTTTGCCTCGAGCAGAGAAGAAATCGCAATTGACCACGAGATGTGCTTGGAAATATATTAACACTGTATCGACCGGAAGCCAATTAATAGAACCTTCAATAATTGCGCTTAACAGAATGAAGCTTAAGAAACCACTTTTACATTATAGTTTGTAACGAAATTATTAGTTAACGTTACCGAGGATGCCTCGTGGATTCCCAATAAAAGTTGCTGTCGGCGTTGAAAGTCCGTTAAAAAGTTTGCAGTCACAGACTATGGACCTTAAAAAATTCTGAAACAATCGTCGGTCGGTAAAATGTTAAATCGTTATTTTTATTAAATAACAACCTACATTATATAAGGATTTAAATATGTGAATTCAGAAATGCTTGTACGCACATGGTACTAGGTTTTTTCTGCGCGCTCATAAATGGTGCAGGCTCTGCAATCACGTTGGGCGGGCAAAGCGCCGTGCTCTGTGTGTCAAGCCGAGATTATTAAAGAACAGTAATTTTAAATGTGAAAAATTAAGACCATAAAACGTTAAGCGTATTGGTCTGAAAGAGGCAGGATTAACGATTATTTGCTTTGTAATCGACGATTGAACATTTTACTCGACGCTTTTTGCATACTTCGCTGACTCTCAATCAATGAATTGCACATTTAAAAAGCTGTTCGTCTAACTTTGTAAAAGTAATACAAAACCCTTGCGTCACGTTTTTATTAAAAAAAAAAAAAAAAAACAAGTAGGTAAAGTAAAAATCTCGCTTTACCATTTAGCAAGAGGAGGAAAGAAATTAATTTTTAATCGACAGTTCACCGTTTTATTCGACGGTCTTCTCACATTCCTTTACATAAATTACACATTTTAACTTTTAATTCGATTGTTATTATTCGAAGCTGTAGTTAACGATGCGCTTCGATGTAAGATTTATTATGTTGGTCGATTGTAAATTCACTTGAGAAAGGTATTCGCGGTGCCATGGGGTTGAAAGAGAAATTGCGAAATTATCGAAGGTCTTCGATTGATACTGTTCAAGCATGGTCAGAGCTGAACAGACTGTATTTATCGTCGACGTTCCAACGCTTACGATCGAGAGCTTATGGATATCGTTTATTCGTCGATGCATGTTTAAACCATGGCTCTCCCATTACGCAAGATTGCCAACGGTTCTACGATACGAGACGTCGTTTCTCGCGGTAAGAAGAACAGCTGAAACACCTAAAAGGAAAATATATTGTTGTTAATTAGACGCCGAACTGGCTACTTGTGCTTCCCGCGTAGGCGTCGATTCGGAGTCGACTAGCAACGATCCATTGTTTCACAATTTTCCTACCGAGCAACGATTGTCAACCTAAGCTGGATTTATTAACGAATGTACAGAAACTTCGTGCCATGAAAATCTACAAATTCATCCGTGTAATCGTTTCACTAAATTTGATAGCAACGGAACGTATTGCATCAATCTTTGCTTGCATTGTTTCGCTGCGATTCGATACGCTTCGTTGCCTTACACGGGAACATATTCAAATGCAACAATTCGGTTTTGATGAAACTTATGGGAGCTTATAGTTCTTTGAAAAATATTTGACACGTGTTTTTTTTTATCGGCTACCATCCACTTTGAAGGGGTGGAAACTGTCCTCAAAGTTAGGGTATTTTTTTAGATATCTTGGAAACGAGAGGTCGAAAAAATTTGAATTTTATTTTAAATTGTGTTGGAATTTATTTCATAAATTTACAACAAAATGAATTTATTATTTCTTTAAAAGGAATAGGCTGTTGACCTATAGTATATGCATACATTGTATGTTGTCTCCGGCATGGGTCCTTCGATCCTCAATTGTTTATATTCGACTGTTAGTAGTAACGTTTCTTTCAAAGAGTAAAAACTTGTCTCACTGCTTCTAAAGATGTTATTAAAATATATAAATTTTACTTCATATTTAACAGCATAGTGAGTTTTATTATATACCCATATTCCAATAAATTGTGTGTTTTTCAATTGGAAATGTAGTCGCACAAGAAAATTTTAACACAAGTTTTTTATTTAAACAATAAAACTATGAGCTCCTATAAGTTTCATCAAAATCCGATTTTCGCATCTGAATATGTTCCCTTGTTAGTTTTACGACAATCGACGAGTCTTCTTTGAGTTCTCCTGTTGATCGAGGTATTGTTCAGTTAAATAGAAGGAACGTTTGATGGTTTATCGAATTGCTAACACGCAGGATGGAACATGTCACTGGAACCACCTCGATCGCTGCAGAAATGTAACAATGATCACAACGGGAAATCAAGTTTGCGTCTTTTAAATTTAGCTCTGCCGCCTAATAAAAAGGTATCGAAGTAGATGGATCTTTAAACTTGCTTTCCTATGGAACCGTTTTTCTCAAAACTTTTGAGAAAACGATTGATTTAACCCTTAGCACTCGAATGGCGACTTCGAAGCACCCCTAAAAATTGCCATACTCTTATTTAAAACAATATTTACATCACTACGTTTGTATCCAAGAAATGAAATAAAAATTCAAATGTTGTAAGAACGAGTAATAACAGAAAACTGCGTACATATAAGCGAAAACTAGTCTTGTAGAATGAAAATATTTTAGGTCAGAAAAAGTGCCTTGGTTTTTCGAGTTAAGACAGTTTCGAGTGCCAAGTGTTAACCCTTTGCACTGGAAGTTGTTTCAATTAGAAAACCAAAGCATTTCTTCGGACCTAGGATATTATCATTTTACATGAACCATTTCGCCTTGTGTGCATGGAGTTTGTTTTACCGTTACTCGTCCTTACAACCGATCAATTTGTATCAATTTCTTAGGTACAAAGACAGCGATGTTAAAAATTTTTTAAATAACAATGTGGCAATTTTTAGCTTCCGAGTCTGACTCTGGGGCACCACAAAAATTTGCAACGCCATTATTTCAAATAATCTTTATATCACTATGCATCTAGGAAAGTGATAACAGTTTTACTGTTGTAAAGATGAATAATAATAAAAACCGGAATATGCATAAGAGGACATAAATCGTGTAAAGTGAAATTTTCGGGACCAGAAGACATGCCTTGGTTTTCAAAGGTAAAACAGCTTCGAGTGCAAAAGGTTAATACAGTTCTCATAAGAGGAAGACTTACGGAGCTATCGGAACGACGACGTCTTCTGAAAACATTCGAGCAACCATTGTACTTTCTTTTTTCCACGGCGAACGATTGAATTGATTCGTATTGTCCTGTGTGGCAGCTGGACCTCCTGCGTTCACCGATAGAGGGACAGTAGGAGGAGACTTTCTCGCTAGTTCCTGATCAACCTTCACTTCATATATACATATATACAGTCCTTAACCGCCTTCCAGAACCCAGCGTTTAACCCTTTGAGCGCTATGAACCCATATATGAGTTCTCGCATAACCATTCGGTTTTGGCTATGAACTCATATATGCGTTCTCGCATAATCATTCGATTCTGGCTATGAACACATATGTGGGTTCTCACCAAACCATTCAATCTGGGAAAAAGAAATCTATGAACAGATATATGTGACTGGTGCTTGTAAGCCTATATAGATATAAAAAAGACAATAAGCGTTTAAATGTGCTTTTGTGCAATCATTTATCAATATTGATCATTAAATTTGTGTGTGCATTCATTGTGCATTAGTTAACATATCGCTACCAAGGATTTTTGAGGTTAAGTGCTGCTACTTTCTGGAAATTTGTTCTTTGCGTTTTAAAACTTCATTTTTAATTACCCCTAAAATGTCTAAGAATGAGCTTGAATACTTTAGTAAAAGTCATAGTGACATGGGCTATGAACATGAAATTGAAACAGTTGAAATTAAAACATTTGAAAGAAAACGAATGTGGAATTCCTCTTCGGATTCCGAGGAGCTCTATAAGAAGACCAAGATATTAAAAATAAGCAGTGACATACAAACGGTAAATATCAACACAATAGGTTGGATGTTAGAACAAACATAATCCAACCTACTTTTGTAGCTTCGGAAACCGAAAAGTCAGTTCCATTGTATGAGCAAAGGAGAACACGTCTTCGAATATTTAGCTCATCTTCCGAAGAGGATGAAGGTCTACAGGAAAATGTTAACTCGACATGTAATGATACGGCAGAAAACTTTTCATGGTCTAAGAAAAATTTTGTACCAAAATTATGTAATTTTGATGAATCAAATTCGGGGATAAGGGTACACTTATCGAAAATATCCACTCCCTTGCGTGGGTTTAAGGTATTTTTCTCGGAAGAATTAATTATTGGTATCTGCGAAAAAACAAATAATTTCCATAAAAATCTAGCTCAAATTAAAATACATGCAGTTTATTCACGCGTAAATACCTGGACAGATACTTCACCTTCGGAAATATATTTATTTATTGCTATTACTATCCAAAGTCCAGAATGAAAAAAACATCTATAAGAGAATATTGGTCTACAGATAAAGTTATAAAACTTGACATGTTTCCAAAACTATGGAGCAGAGTTAGATACGAATCATTGCTAAAAATGTTGCATTTTAATGATAACAATAATATGAACTCGCATGATCCGTTGATAAAAATAAGACCGGTGGTTACTGAACTTAGAAACTCATTTTCTACATCATTTTATCCATATGAATATTTATGCATAGACGAAAGTCTTTTACTTTATAAAGGAAGATTATTTTTTAAACAATATATTCCATGAAAAAGGAGTAGATTTGGCATTAAGTCACTCGTTATTTGCGATTGTAAAACCGCAACCGAAATAAATGGTTATTAAGGCTTTTGAGGTGACCACATAATTTATTTCAGTTACAATCAATATACCTTGCAATGAAAATTCAGTCTGCTCAACTTGCGCTCTTTCGTAAATGGTACGCAGCCCACGGTAGGCTTTTTCGTATGGAGTGGGCCAGTCCGTGGCGCACGCTTAACGTCGGGCAACTCAGCGCTCAAAGGGTTAAGACAGGGTCCGCTAGTTAGTCTTACCGACAAGTCCTCTAGCGGACCCAAGACAGAAACCCGCGCACCCTCCCTCCTTCTTTCCTTATCATTCTCTCTCTCGATTCTCTCACCAGTCGCCAAACATGTTCGAGTCAGCCGACAATTGTGGCAGGCGTCGTTTAGGCGACGAAGGAGCGCTCGCTGGTCTAAAAGCGAGTCTGTCAACGAAACGAATGATCCCGCCGGCGTAAAAGTTGCCGGGGCCAGCTTCAAAGGTCTACCGCTCCGATGGAACGCGTGTTCGCGTGCTCGCAAGCACAAGTCACACGCGTTTAGAAGCGTGGCCGGGTGTGTCCGCGCGATAAACTCGCGCTGTTTATTGCGGGAGGAGAACACGACGGGGCCAGAGAGACTACTCTGGCCTGTACCGATAATCACGCCGCCCACCGTGCTCCTAAATTTCGCCGCGTTAGCGGGACACGACGCGACTGACAGGATGCTAGATTTCCCTTTTCTAAAACCGGCTGCGCCCGTCGCGGGTTTCCGGATAACCACGGTCTATTATAGACCCTAGGGAAACGAAGAGTCGCGCGTCATCCAACTTAGGATAGAACGACTTAGACCCTCCCTCGTGATTCAGGATTAATCGCCGGTGTCGCCGCTCATTTCTTTCGAGCCTAACGAAGGGACCGAGTGTCGTCAAGTCCAGTGAGAACAAAGCCGGCGAATGTTTCCAAGTCTTCTTCGCGCTCTGACAAAACAGGGCTATCCTCAGGTGAACACAGTTGTGTACGGAGATGTCACGTCGGTGATACCTTCTTCTCAGCGTCCAAGGAATGCTGCTGAGCATCTGGATCTCGGAGTAATACACTCAGAGACAAAAAGATTTTTATACACGTTTCACGTTAAATCAACGTCGGTTGATTTCGCCTTTTTTTGTCGTTAGTGACCTTTGCTGACCTTCAGAGACCTTAATGTTGCACCTCGTTCGATTCGTTTCAATAACCGCTATCAGAGAACAAGTACCAAAACATAGCATTATATTTTAAAAGACAAAGGTGACCTTCCCATCTCTGTAGCGACTCCACCTAGGAAGAAAATGATTAACGCGGTCTATTTAAATAAAACCTAATTCTGCTACCACCATACTTTCGGAATTATTGTAGCTGGCAATAGTTTACTGCCTCACATTATATATACACTCCAGGACAAAAAGATAGCACAGTTTAAAATTAACGTAATTTTGATTTATTTAACATTACAACCATGGTTTTGTTTTTATACATTTTTGCAAAATGCCTCTCTAAACATACACGAATGAAATTTCATTGAATTTCGCCAGTCTATACAATTTTATTAAAAAAGAAAGAACTTTTCAGGAAATGTAGTGTGACAAAATGATAGCACATTTCACTTAACTTAAAATTATGTACAATAATAAATCAACGAATGATATTTATGCTTAATATTTTGTGGCTCCTCTTTTACATTTAATAACAACCATGATTCTCTTTGGCAAAGATTTATACAGTTTTTAAATATTTTTTACTTTAATTGCTCCCACTCGTCTTGAATAGATTTTTTGAATTCGGCAATATTTCGAAATTTTCTGCCACTTCCTTATACAACTCGGGCAAGATTTCCGCAACAATTTTCAGTAATGTTAGGATGTTAGGATGTTACGAGAAAAGTACACTTTTACTACTTTTGCAAGTGTACTGCTCATTATTCTGCTGAAAAATAAACTTCTCTCCAGCAATTCTGGTGGCGTACGCGTTTGTTTGTCCCTTAATCATTTCCAAATACATGTTGCTATTCATTTTTCCTGTTATAAATTGCATTTCCATTTTACCATAGTAAAAAACTGTATCTCTTTTCGCATATTGTGGAAATAGTAACTCGAACTATCAGGTCCATCCAAGATAAACCTCTTTTCATTCGTAAATATTATTCTTCGCCATTTCTTTCGCATATTCTTTTCCGCAAAGTTTAATCGATTCATCTTACGTTGCATAGTTAACCAAGGCTTTTTCTTCGTGTTGTGTATTTGCATTTTTGTAAAATACGTGTCACATTCTTTATATTGGTGCCTATACCAAAGCTTTCAGCAATTTGCCTTCCAGTCATCTTAGAATTTTGACCCTGCTCTTAGTATTGCACTACAGAACTCTTCTTTTTATCACAGTTACACGGATTTTTCAAGAAATGCTTTATTATTACCATTCCACTTCTAGACACAATTTTTGCTATTTTTGTCACTGAATATTTAATACGTGTTTTGAATTCGGCAATATTTCCAAATTGTGTGTCATTTCCATATACATCTCGGGCAAGATTTTCCCAACAATTTTCAATAATGTTAAGGTCGAGCGACCTCTCGCTGGCCAATCCAAAACGCGAATTTTTTCCCAAGAAAAATACTCTTTTACTACATTTGCAGCGTGTACTGCGGCATTATTCTAGTGAAAAATAAACTTCTCTACAGCAATTCTGGTGGCGTACCCGTTTGTTTGTCCCTTAAGCATTTCCAAATACATGTTGCTATTCATTTTTCCTGTTATAAATTGGATTTCCATTTTACCATAGTAAAAAACTGTATCTCTTTTCACACATCGTGAAAATAGTAACTCGAAACATCAGGTCCATCCAAGTTAAACCTCTATCATCCGTAAATATTATTCTTCGCCATTTCTTCCGCATATGAACATTCATTTCCGCAAAGTGTAATCCATTCATTTTATGTCGCACAGTTAACAAGGCTTTTCCTTCTCGTATATTCTGGAACATTCTAGTATATTCCTGTATATTTTGGTATATTATGGTATATTCTAGTACATTCTTGTATATTCTGATACATTCTAGTATATTCTTGTATTATTGGAATATTATGGTATATTCCAGGACATTGTAGTGAAATGTAGTGTATACGTCTTCATTCTAGTATATTATTGTATATTCTGGTATAATCTGGTACATTCTAGTGTATTCTTGTATACTCTGGCATATTATGATATATTCTAGTACATTCTAGTGAATTGTAAAATATTCTGGTACCTTTCAGCATATTCGTGTATATTCAGGTATATTGGATAGCCTAGTACATTCTAGTGAATTCTAGTACATTCCAGCGAATTTTAGTATTTTCTGTTACATTCTATTATATTCTTATATATACTGGGGTATTGTGATATATTCGAGTACACTCTGATACATGCTAGTATATTCTTGTATATACCGAATCTTTTTTTCCGGATTTTTCAAGAAATGTATTATTACTTTTCCACTTCTATTCATAATTTTTGCTATTTTTGTCACTGAATGTTGTTCTTCTTTCAATTTTATTATAGCGTCAATTTCACATGCGTTCAATCTCTTTCCGCGACCGATTTTTTATAATATTTCGCCTTTTTTGAACAAATATACAAAATGAAATAATGTCATGGACTTTATTAACTATGTTCCGAGGTTGATGTTCGCAATTCGTGAGCATCGGTGTAACTGGAATGCGCGTAGATTTACTACATGTTCCATTTTTTTGTGTTAGAATCCCGTCAAAATATATGTTGTGGACAATATTTTGTAAATTGTATGCACAGACATACTCCAAGTTATCGATAAAAGAAAATATGCATCTTAATCAACTTTTAATGCAAAATATGAGAAAATACAAGGTATGCTATCTTTTTGCCCGGAGTGTAATTACGCGATTATAATGCTTGCGATTTCTTTATTTTTCAACTTGGGAATGTTGTAATATTTGTTCGTTTGTCTGTTCGCGATTTCTTGGTTTCGAGTTCTGTTCTGCTCGCGATTTCTGGTTTACGAGTTATTTTCGTGTTCTCTTCGTGTTCTTCGCGATTTCTGTTTTTGTCTGTCCGAGGAAGGAATAAAGTGTGGGAATGTTGAATTCGAAAGAACAGGGCAGCACCGAGCGTTCGTTAGAGCACGGGGTCAATGCTCCAACCAACTGTGCTGCAGAGGAGACGAACGAAGAATGGTGACTGGTTTGAAATTTGGAATTTTGGGACAATGACCCAGGAGACAGTTTTGATGTAATAGGTAAACATATACTGCCGAGCAGTTGACGTTTCCTGGCCGTTCACCTCGACCAGCGTCGAGTTCGAACAGCTGGACTCGGTGATGTACACAAAAAGGGCAAGATCTCGGTGAATCAAATAAGAAACGTACATAAGAAATGTGCGAAAAAGTTTATGATTTATCACGAACTTGCAACGTTAAAGTCTAGAACACTAGATTAAAGCTTTTTCGCAATGACCTTCCTTTTCAGGAACATATTAGGTAAATCGGAAAGTTCCGTCCGTTTTTTTACAAAAAGTATAGCTTTATTCATGAAAGAAAATGAAAAAGTACGTTAATCAAAATATTGTCCATCGTTAGCGATGACTTTTTCCCATCTTTCGGGCAGCAAGCGAATTCCGCGTCGAAAGAATGATTCATCTTTGGAGGTTATCCAGGCGGAGATCCATTTTTCGAGATCTTCGTACGAATTAAATCGTTCTTCAGCAAGTGCGTGTGCCATCGACCGAAACAAGTGGTAGTCAGATGGGGCACAGTCTGGTGAATAAGCCGCATGTGGTAGCACTTCCCAGCGAAGTGCTTCT
>CM052092.1:21654734-21665727 GCA_028453745.1 Agapostemon virescens | reverse complement strand
TGGTCGTTTTTCGTGCAATGCTCGACTCAAACGGATAATTTGTTGTCGGTAGAGATCTCCTGTGACTGTTTGACCAGTTTTTAGCAGTTCATAGTATACCACACCTTCCTGATCCCACCAAATGCAGAGTAAAGCCTTTTTTCCGTGGATATTCCGCTTTGGCGTCGATGTTGAGGGTTGGCCAGGATCACAAATGGTTTTTCGACGTTTAGGATTGTCAAAATGAATCCATTTTTCATCCCCAGTGATGAAACGATGGAGAAACCCCTTTCTTTGTTGCTTAGCAAGCAAAATTTCGCAGATGGTTTTCCGCCTTTCAATGTCGCTTGGCTTGAGTTCATATGGGACCCACTTTCCTTCCTTGTAGACCTTCCCTAAGGCTTTTAAACGGTCGGAAATGACAGATTGAGCACAATTTAACGCTTCGGCAATTTGTTTTTGCGTTTGACATGGATCTTCATCCACCAATGTCTGCAATTCTTCGTCTTCGAATACTCGTGGCCGTCCAGAACGCTCTTTGTCCTCCAAAGAAAAATCACCATTTTTAAAACGTCGAAACCACTCTCTACATGTTTTATCGGAAACAGCATTATCGCCATAAACGTCTACAATCATTCGATGAGCTTCAGCTGCCGTTTTCTTCCAATTGAAACAAAAGACTAACACTTCGCGCAAATGACGCTTATTCGGCTGAAATTCCGACCTCTTCAATGTAGAAAAAAACGAAGTTATTGATGCAAGCGTAAATTGTTGTTTACTGAGTTTTATTAACAGATGTTCAAACTAAAAAGTTAGCCTTACTTTAGAGGTTATAGTTACCCACAGTTCGAGCTACGGCTACTCGACGCTAGATGGACAGAACTTTTCGATTAACCTAATAATTATCGAACTTTTCAACTAAACGTTCTTAAACATTAAACTTACCAAGCATTACAATTGATTAGCATACATTGTCTCATAAAAATGACAAGATATAATTTATTTAGAATTTCTGTGATTTTTATTGCAATATATGATTGAATAAAGAAATCTATCGAATCGATTGCTACGATGGCAATTTTATAACTTTAATAATAGTGAAATAGAAAATCTAAAAACGGTTGTTTGACCCACCGTGGTAGGGGTAGTGTTAAATATTGTTTCATTCTGTGAAATATAATTTTCCGTGTGATATTAGTAACAGTAAAAAGTTCTCCCAAAAGCGTAAAGAAGTGGACATTCTTCGTGAACCATCGGTCGACGAACACTGTCCTACACTAGCTCAGAGATTATTTTACGTTTCCGTTTGTTTCAGAAATATCCATAAAACTGTAAACGAAGGAAATATTAAAATAAGAACATACGTGGAAATAACTGCATTGAATCCTGCTTTGAATTTAACGAACATTTAAAAATTCTATTTAGCATTGCACGAAAAAAAATTGTTTGTATTAATTACAAGATACGGGGAAGGGAAAGGGTGGGTACTCATTCTCTCATTTCTTTGCTTAATTCTTTCAATCGCTTGAAAGTAATGCAACAAATTTTCAAAAAATCGTCAAATGATTTTTAACGATCCACGTTCGATCTACCCATTTTTATCAATAAATTCATAAAATTCGTAGTCTTCTAAGCCTTCGACGAGTAACGCGTGAAATGAGAGACCTATAGAATATAGAAATTTAATAGAGACCAGATTCATGGTAGAATATATAAATTTTTATTTCTCTGATAAAGAGAAGGGCTTGAGTTGCTTATCGAGTTGTATAAATGAGGACGCTCGTTATCCGACTCTATTGTAACCAATACTGGCGCGTACGCAGTAATTGGCCCTTACATGTCTTGCGCAGGGTTTTCATGGTCCCGTTCCCTGTTGCGAATCGCATTATCCTGATTCTTAGCGTATCAGCGGCGCTGCAATCAAATTTCGAACCTCCTTGGCGTTTCCCTACTTAGACTTCTGACTCTGTTCGCAACAAATTGAATTCAAGCCCTTACCAGTTTGCATCTTATATCCCCGACTCATCCCCTGCTTCGGCAACCCGGTTGGTCTCATCCATCGTGAACTCCGGAACTTCCTAACCGTCCTCCCCGACTTCATTGGATGTCCCCTTAACCCCACGCGAGAAGCCGAACACGGTGTTTAGAGGGTGCTAAAGAGACTTAGGAGAGACCTAGCAGCGGGACTCGACAATATTCTCTGAAAGATCCTTGCGTCGAGGGCAGCCGAGCAACAAAGGAGCACGCGTTGAATGGCCTTGAACAGCTAATTCATTCGTTGGCACGACGTCCGAAGAGATGATACGTCGCGTCGCCATCGCAGCCCGTTCTCTATCGTAAAGCCGCCGTAAAAATTGTGGCTCGCCACGCAGTCTGGACGCCGGACCAATTTTTATTATTTCGTCTGGAGAGACGTTGCGAGGCGTTAACGGCCCGTCGAGGTATACGTGTAACCGACGATCGTGTCGGTTGTCAATACACTCGCCGGCAGTAACAAAGATATGGCCCTTTGTTCGAGGGAATCATCGATCAACCGGCGAAGGACGCGCACGAACATCACGGTACTTTACTGCCTGTTTAAGAGCTACGAAACGATCGCCCGCCGGCCCTTGACCCACGCAAAACTATAATTTCGAGACATCGGTTCGACGAACCCTTTGTCTGCTTGAAAGTATTGTCCACCAACGCTGGAAACGTCGCACACTGTCCACAGCAATTTTTCGATACTCGATGCGGTGAGAAGCAACATTTAACGAATTGAATGACTTTTACAAAGCATCGTTGCACTGTTGCCGCGAGAATAGCAATGTGGTGAAGTACGTGGAGAATAAAGAAATAACACGTTGTCGTTCAATATATTTTATTTACTCCGCACCGTAGCGGGATAGCGTCTTCCTTAGACGACTGTTCGAGAGATAACCATACCCTGAAATCGTTCATGCAGATTGTCCATCATGTCGTTCGCTGTGGGGCTCGTAGCGCCGTCCTGCTGGAACCGTGTGTCGTCCACGTCCATATCGTTCAATTAGGGCCAAAAGAAGTTGATTATCATCGATCTGTAGCACTCGTCGTTGACGGCGACAGCTTCACCACCGTCGTTTTGGAAAAAGTACGGACCAGTGACGCCGCCGGCCCAAAATCCGCACCAAACGGTAACTTTTTGTGGATGTATTGCCACCTGGTGAACCTCTTGTAGATCGACGACGTACCATATACGGCAATTTTGCTTGTCAACATAGCCATTCGTCCAAAAACGCGCTTCGTCGCTAAAGATGATTTGTCGACAAAAATTGGGGTCCTCTTCCAAACGTTCCGAAACCCGATCGGCGAACAAACGGCGTTGTCTATGGTCATCGACTTTGAGCTCCTGGGTCAATTGGATCTTGTACGAGTGCAGGCCCAAGTCTAGACGCAAAATTCGCCAAGTTGAAGTCTGCGAAAGGCCAAACTTTTGTGCACGATAAGGAATCGACTGCTTCGGGTTCTCCTGCACACTTTCACGGACAACAGCGATGTTCTCTGTCGATCTGGCGTTACTTTGAACCAGTCGTCTCGAATTTGGTCACCAAACGTTGGAGAGTCGACTTCGAAGGGCCACCGCGTCCACCGTAAAATGGCCGCAACGCGCGCAACGTTTGCACCAACCAACACTCATTTTGATAATAAATATTTTATCATTTGGATGTGCTGCTCGATCGTGTAACTTGCCATGGTAATTTGGCAATGTGGTGAAGTACGTGGAGAATAAAGAAATAACACGTTGTCGTTCAATATATTTTATTTACTCCGCACCGTAGCGGGATAGCGTCTTCCTTAGACGACTGTTCGAGACATTCTGAATGTCGTCTCCCCTCGAACGCGTTTCGAGGCGAGGACCATTTCCTCGATATCGCCAATGTTTATATTTTTCCGAGTGCTATGTGCCGCAGAGAAAAACCAGACGGCCCAGCATCGTTTTCATTACGGGCCCGCCGTGCTGGCGCAACCGGACACCCTCTCTTCTCTGCGACACGGGTCATTCCACGCCAAGCGGATCACTTTTGTACAAGTCAGGGATTTTGTTTACATTGAAATATGTTATAGTCTATGCGAAAATAGGGTGGGTTTAAGTCATCATTCTTCTATTTTCGAAATTCTTTAAAAGGTACAGAACCTCAAACTTTGCGGTTTTTACAAAACGACCTTCGGAAAAAAATTTTTATCTCCGTTATTATTAACCGCAGAAACTTTTTTTTTTTAAGTTTAATCGTAAAAGACGACTCTTTTTAATTAATATTTTAGTTTATTCGTATTGTCATTTTTAACTAAATGCTCACATTTTAAAAATATCGAAAAATATGGTCATATTCTGTATTTCTTTGCCTTTCGATTCAAATTGTAAAAAAGGTGGACATTTTAAAATTAAAGTCAGGACAGCCAATTGAAGGTTGCGGCGTCCAGCAATTCAGTTAAGTAAGCCGCGGCGCGCAGCGATTCTTAGCCCGTGCGATTGCTCTCATCTGGCGATCTTAGTAAATCCGATATTTTTTGTACTACATTTAGTTAAATTTGCAAAATAAAATTATTTATAATATTTTTTTGTCATAAAAATGACAATACGAATAAACTAAAATATTAGTTAAAAAGAGCCGACTTTTACGATCAAAACTAAAAAAAAAAAGTTTCTGCGGTTCATAATAACGGAGATAAAAATTTTTTTCCGCAGGTCGTTTTGGAAAAACCGCAAAGTTTAAGGTTCTGTATCTTTTAAAGAATTTCGAAAATAGAAGAATATATAACTATATTTCTATAACATATTTCAATTTAAACAAAATCCCTGATTTGATGTACAAAACTGATCCACTTGGCATGGAATGACCCACACTCGAAATACATCGCCACATCAACAACCTCGAACGTATTGGGTTGTTCGGAAAGTAATTTCTTTTTTTTTTTTTTTGTGAAAATGAAAGACAATTTTCGTATAATCAACAAATATTTTATTAAATTATATATTGACCATTCTGGTCCAATATCTTTTGCCATCTTTCTGGTAATAGCATGATTCCACGCTCATAAAATTTTTGTTCTTTGCTGGCAAGAAGCTGATCGAGGTGGTTTTTGACCTTCTCATTAGAAGTGAAGGTTTTATCGTCTAAAAAATTTTGCAGTGGCCGGAACAAATAATAATCCGAAGGTGCCAGATGTGGAGAATATGGTGGGTGTGGCATTGTATCCTGTTTTTAGTTCGTGCCGAGGATAAAAAAGGGAAACACGTTGGTTTTAAAATAACAACGAATTTATATCGACTAGATTTTATCCCGCACTTGTCGCCGGTCGATTTAACATTGGGCGACTTATTTTGGTGGATCAGTGGTTCTAGCAAATTCTAGAGGTTCTGTAGAAACTGAGCAGCTCGGAACGCTGAATAATAAATCTAATCTGGAGCGTGGTTTTAATGCGTGTTTAATAAATGGCGACAAACAGAAGAATGAAGAAGAAACGTACAAATCGATAATAACAAAAGACATTCGATTCACAAATGTTTCATACATGGCGCTAGGCGCGAAATTTAAATTACATAGTGAAACTTGATTTTCCTTAACAGGTTCCGGTATTTAACGTATATTAACCGATAGTTGACTTGTGTCCAACGAGATCTGGAGACAATATGGTCGTACGCCATAAACATAAAAATACGATGTTCTATGGGGACCGCGGCATGTATCCTTTCGGAACCGTACATATCCCATTCAAGCTGCAAAAGCTTTTGGTGAATGACCAAACTTGTATGAGGTCTCGCATTATCTTGGTGGAACACTACACCTTTTCTGTTGATTAATTCTGGCCTTTTCTGTCGAAGTGTATCATTCAGTTTGTCCAGCTGATGACAGTAGACTTCCGAATTAATTGTTGTTATCCGGTAAAAGCTCAAAAAAAAAACGATTCCTTTAAAATCCTACCAAACAGACAGCATCACCTTTTTTTGATGGATATTGGCTTTGGAAATGCGTTGAGCCGGTTCATCTTTTTTGTTCCATGATCTCTTGAGTTTGACATTGTTATATACAACCCATTTTTCGTCCCCAGTAATGATGCGCTTCAAAAATGGATCATTTGCGTGACGTTTGAGAAGCGAATCACAGACGTCAACGCGATAACACAAATTTCTCTCAGTGAGAACATGGGGAACCCATATATCGAGCTTCGAGGTTAAACCCAGGCCTTTCAAGTGGTCATAAACAGTTGAATTTGATAAATTGAACCTCTCACCGATCTCACGTGTTGTTATTCGCCGGTTTGCATCAACTAATGCCTTTATCCTATCTTTATCAGCTTCAATCGGCCTTCCAAAACGTGGTGCATCGTCGACATCAAAATTGCCGGTTCGAAATTTTGCAAACCAGTTCTGGCACTGGCGTACTGTCAACACATCTTCTCCATACACATCGGTTCATTTCTTTCTGGCTTGAACAGCATTTTTACCTTGTCTATAGTAAAAAAGTAAAATATGACGAAAATGCTGCTTATTGCTCTCCATATTTAAAAGGGCACCAACCAAAAACTACTGTGTAAAATCGATTGGACTTTTTCACACACAAGCCTTGCTATATCAGCTCTCAAAACATATAATGATTATGCGGCTTAAGTGTGAAGTTGGGTGCAAAAAAATACAATTAAATCCTCTGTCGGGAAAAAACGAAATTACTTTCCGAACAACCCAATAAGATATTGAGCTCATCGTGTATAGACGCGATTCGGTATCAACGCGATGGGTATCCGGCATATTTTTCGCTGATGGCTAGGAATGAGCTACCGAGAAGATATCCAAATCGTTGGATTGGAGGAGCTGTATCGTGGTCGGTTCGTTCTTCGGACTTATCGCCTCTAGATTTTGGCATGTGGGGATTCTTGAAAGACATTGTTTATAAAGACACCGCAACTACGCTTGCAGATATGCGAGAGAGAATTGTTACTGCATGCGATTCGATTAGTGCCGAAGCTATAAGAAATACTACTTGATCCGTGATAAGATGATTGCAGTATTGGCATCGATACCAATGGCAATCACTTAGAAACACCTTCTATAAATGCGAGTTTATTTCGCCTTTTTTGTCATAAACGATCTTTGCTGACCTTCAAAGACCTTAATGTTGCACCTTGTTGGATTCATCTCAATAACCTATTTCTTTTTTCCTTTTTGTACCGTTGGTATCGATCGTAAAGAAGGGTAGCGAGTAAACAAACGATCGATATCGGTACATTGCTGAGATAATATCAATTGAACGATGAAAGGAAGCTTTGACTTATTCTAGGTGCTTTCCTGATCGAAATAACATATGCTATATTTCACCCATCATGTGTAATCGCGTTAAAAAAAACATCGAAGGCCTTGATATCTGTAAAATATGAACTTAGAAAGATTGTTTTCAGCACGACGTATGTCCCTTCCAAACATGCAGTTTGTTCGTAAATCATTTTTCAGTTTCATTAACCCTCTGTGAGGCCTTGTAACTTTCAAGTCACATGTTAATATATCGACATTTTGCCAAATGATTTTAGTTTTTTGTAAGATAACGTGTACTTCGAAATTATTTAATGTGTCTGAAGTAACAAATAACAATATTGACAATGGTTGGTAGCACCGTCAATCTGAAATATCAAAGTAAACGCCTTGCAAATAGAAACCAACGGAACCATCTTGTGCATTTTACGTTATTTGTGCTTCTATCTACTCTACAATTATATTCTATCTATTAAACAAAAGTAATTTACATAAAAGTAATTTACATAAATAGGGTCCCAATTTGAATTTTATCTAGGGCCCGCTAGATGCTTAAACCCAGCATTGCTTGACATATGTTGATGTAGTTGAATCGATGAAAATTTACTAAAATGAAGACACGGACGAATACAACCAATACTATTAACATGCATTCTTTCCTCGATAATGACAAATAATATTGTACTTATACATTCGAATAAAGAATAACAAGTGAATCGATTTTATTCGTTATTTAAAATCAATTTTGTACAACAGTGATAAGGAGGATTTCTTCCCAATGTGAATTTCTCTTTTGTGACATCCCAATCCGAATTAACCCTTTATGGGGCCGTGTAACTTTCAAGTCACATGTTAATGTATCTACATTTTACCAAATGATTTTATTTTTTTTGTAAGATAACGTGTGTACGTCTAAATTATATAATGTCTCTGAGGTAACAAATAACAATATTGACAACGGTTGGCAGCACCGTCAATCTGAAGTATCAAAGTAAACGCCTCCATCCCTGACAAAAACTACACACGAACTCCTTACATTATAGACATATTTCGCGAGAGCGACCAATAACAATTAAAAAGCTTGTTTAGACGTTTTTGAAGGGTGTTCGAATACTTTTGTCGATGACCAACCACCCATCTCGTGTTTAAACAGTGAGTAAAATGTTTTCGGCTTTGCAACCTTGACCGGCCCTTATCGAGTCACACGACAGTCAGCGTTATAACGCACTAATCATACTTCCTATCCCTTTAAGGGACTACTACTAAAGCCTAGCAGTTTCCCAAAATTCACCAAATACATACAGACTTTCACCGCTTTTCTGCTAAGTCTGTGTAGCATTTTCGTCTAAAACAGTTATCAGTCTTTCGACGAGTCATATTCTACCGCGTTTCGATCTTTGCTTCGACCGGAGTTAAATCGAAGAGTATTCGATCAATAAACTATCGCTTTAATTTACTCGCAACGTTTATTAACCCTCGCCCGGTATACGACACTTTTAACACTGACCGCATAATTTTTGAGTAATTGAATTTAGTCGAGTTAGCGGGCTTTTCAACGCACCGTCGAACGCGGATGAAGTGTGTTTCGGCCGCGCGTAGTATCCCCGCTGTCGAATTGCATCCCGGCTCTGCCGAGACGCGTCTCTCCATTGTCGTCTCTCGATTTTCCTCTCTGGAAGGCAATGGAACCCCATTGACACCTGCCAATAGCACGGTACACTGGCGAACGACACGCGTTACGGACGGGAAGAGCGACTCTACTCGCAGCGCTCTCGTCTCCGCTTCCTTCGGTCGAGTTTCCTACGCGCGGAACAAAAGCGGCTCCGGGAGATAAAACGGTAACTTAATTGCTGGCGTTTAGCATAATAGCCGGGCCTTCCCGGTGCCCGTCGAATGAACCTTCTTTCCTGTATTACCGTTGTAACCAATTATTGTTGGCCGACAATGGGCCATCGCGCGATAATAACGACCGGGACCGGCCGCCACGAGCCCGTCCCAGCTATACCGCGTTAAATCGCACAGGTATCGGCACCGAGCTCGCTATTTCGCTTTTTACCGCCGTTGGTGGTCTCCTACGTTTATGGCCGTAACACTTTGTCCTCGGCAGTTCCCTCGTGTGAACGTAATTAACACTTTGCACGCGAAACATTTTCTCGGATCACTTACCGGCGCGCACCGTGGGGTATCCGAGCCGAAAAACGCGCAGAAACTATTACGGCGTTATTTGTATACAGTGGCTCAATGTAAAACTTGGACATCTACAGTGAGTAACGAAAGTATTCGAACGGAAAGGATTCGGACGGATGAAAAGTTTGACGTTGAAAAAACATAAGTCATATTACGAATTACAAAATACTTTTATTTCTGTAATAACATATAAGTATCATGATTATACATGTTAAATTTGAAGTGTCTCTGATAACGTAAACAATACTTATAAAATGTTTCTTGGTAACGGCATCTAAATGAACGCCACAAAAGTATTCGAACGACTAAATTAATAGTACATATTTTAAACAACTATAGTGTTTTAATATTTTGTCGGACCACCGTGAGCACTTATTATGGCTTGCAACCATCGTTGCATGCTATCAACCAAATTTTCAGTAATATCTTTTTTTATATTGTTCCAGACGTCCAAAATTCTGGTCTTTAATGCTTCCTTGGAATTAATACTATGTTTACTAAGTTGTTTGCCAATTTCTGCTCATAAGTGTTCTATGGGGTTAATGTCTGGACTTTGTGGGGGTGTTTCTAAAACGTGGGGTACGTTGTATATGATCCATTCTTTAACAACACGTGCGGTATGTTTTAGATCATTGTCCTGCTGAAAATGAAAATTGTCTACTACCCCTAATTTTTCCACACTTTGCTTCAAATTGTCTTTCAATATTTGCATATATTTATATTTATCTAATATTCCGTCGATAATGAAGAGGTTTTCAACACCACTGGCCCCCATACATCCCCATACCATTATCGACCCACCCCCATGTTTCACGGTTGGTCGTAGATTTTTAAGATCCATCTCTATATTTGCTTTTCTCCAAATTTTATGACATCCATCTGAGCCAAATATGTTAAATTTGCTCTCGTCTGAAAAAATTACGTGTTTCCAAAAGTCCTTATCCTTGTTGACATAATTTTTAGCGAAACTTAATCTCTTCTGTTTATTGACTTTGCTAATAAATGGTTTCTTTCGAGGAATACGACCATGAAAATCATTTTTACGGAGAATTCTTCGACAAAGTTCAGGATGAACTCGTTTTCTGAAGCTATCAGCAACTTGTATAGCAAGTTTTGGTGCAGAAATTGTTGCATCCTTTTTTATTTCACGCACAATTATATTCTCTTCCCTCTTCGTTAATTTCCTAGACCGGCCAGAACGGACTTCATCCTGAAGGATTCCAGTGGTTTTTAACTTTTTTACTATGTAATAAATGGTAGATTTACTTTTCCCTAACAATTGTGCTATTTCGCCATAGCTTTTGCCTTCATTATGCCACTTAATTATCAATTTTCTATCAGTGATGCTTGTCTCCGATTTTTTTCGGTACATTATTAATATGAATTTTACAATCTTATTAACACTTGCAGCACTGAACAAGGGAAGTGTGTAACACCAATTGAGAAAGCCAATCTTTACTGTTTGTCAAATTCAAGGATTGTTTTGTACTACAAGTTTCGTCGTTCGAATACTTTCGTGACATCTGTTTACTCGACGTTACCAAGAAATCTTTCATAAGTAAT
>CM052092.1:21625255-21643998 GCA_028453745.1 Agapostemon virescens | reverse complement strand
TTATATCTTGTCATTTTTACAAGACAATACGCTCTAGTCGATTATAATGTTCCGTAAGTTTCATAAGTCACAAATACACAAAGATTTGCAGTTTATTTATAATATACAGTTAGTTATTATAACATAGTTAGTCGTACTAGTTTACGGAAATAGGAATATTATTCGTTTTGGTCAATACAAAATCTACTACAGTGGATCAAATGACCCTTTACAGAGTTTTTCTTTTACAGTTATTGAAGTTACAAGATCCCTTTATAGGAATCGATTCGATAGATCTCTTCGTTCAATTATACTTTGTATTGAAAATCGCTAATGATCCATGTCAATTAAAACTGTCATTTTTACAAGACAGTATACTCTAGCATCTTTGTTAGCATCGTAAGTTGTTGTTACTGCAAAGTTGCAAAGTTACAAATTATATTAAAATTGTTTAAAATGGTAAATTTCATTTAATCTGCATACATAAGTTTCTAATTGTTGATTTTCTATATTATAGCGATTAGAAAAGAACCGTGGAATGTCAAAACGTATGCCCTGCGGTTGATTGAAATTATGTAAAATAGAAAGAAATTTTCATTTTCGAAAGAAAATGTTTGTTTCGAATAAAGACCCGCAATCTAATAAGCAGCTCTTTATCGCACTTAATTGAGCGACGAAATGTTTTATGGATGGCGGAGTGCATACGCAGACGATCCACAAAAATTAATCTGGCCCTTCCGCGAAGGAGGCTGCACGCATTCGAGCGAAGTGGCGCATTTAAAAAAGGTTAGATCGATCCGTGGCAAAAAGAAGGTTGGATTTTTATTACGAAGATGCGCGGCGCAAATTAACCACCGGCTCGATTGCGTTATTACACGTCATAAACTTGAGAATATCCAGCCGGTTCGGGACGGCTTTTTGTATCAGAATGTACATATAATCTCAAGCGTGAAATGACCTATAAGAAAGAGACGACCAGCGGATCTCTGTGTGCATGCTCATTTATTCACGATCGTGCAAGCTATTTTTCAACGGACCGCGCATGCCATCGCGAAATTTCTTCATTAGCTCCTTCATTAAACAGCGATCTGCACAATTGTTAATGCAGTTGCACATCCACGCCATAAACGACTAGTAACCATTGAAAAGTAACTTGAACTTATAGCATCATTTCCCTAGTTATTGAAATTCTTTATGTCATTTATTCAAAGTTGATTAACCCTCTGTGGTCCGAATTTTTTTTCTTAATTATAAGAAGAAATGTATGCAACGAAAAATCGACAATTACAAACCTATATATGCAGATTAAAAGAAATTTACCAGTTTAAACAATTTTATTATAATCTGTAACATTGTAACTTTGCGGTAACAATGGCTTACGATGTTTGCACTTCTGTACATAAAAGCTTCAGCGTGAAATTCCGTGAAACAGTTTGCACTTGGTGTTAAACATAGATATACGTTGCATTTGGAATATTTTATTTTTGGAATCCTTTTGTTGGATCACACTGCAGTGTATATGTATTGATACAGTCAACTACATCACTTATAATTTCACTATCAAATAGTTTTCGAAAATGGGTCATAGTAGAGTAGAGTCCTTTGGGGTCTTCAGGGCAATGTCCTTTCCAAGGGCGATGACAATTATTATTCGTCTTGGATACCGATTGCTAAACAATTTTTTGTGGTCCCGAATTTTCCTTATCCGATGATGATTTGGTACTAAATTGATTGTCACTGTCAATAATATTTATGCGTCGTCGAGTAAATGCTACCAGATGATCTTCACCGGACTCATATACAAATATTAATAAAATGATTATTGAAATTGCAAACAAATAAGTTATTGATATGCAAACCCAAAGCTATTGTGTACGCTTTGTTTTGTTTAATAGATAGAATATAATAGAATTCTATTATATACTAGAATGATTCTAATATACTCTTGTATATTCTCATACATTCAAGTAAATTTTAGTATACTCTGGTACATTCTAGTGTATTCTTGTATATTATGGTATATTCTAGTACATTCCAATGATTTCTAGAATTTGGGGGTACATTTCTATTATAATCGGGTATATTCTGATATATTATGATATATTCTGTAACATTCTGGCACATTCTAGCATATTCTAGTATAATCTTGTATATTATGGTATATTCTAGTACATTCTAGTGAAATCTAGTACATTCTGGTACATTATAGTACAATTTGGTATATTCTGTATTTGTTACCTTATATTCTGGTTATTTGTTACCTCAAAGACATTATATAATTTAGACGTACACGTTACCTTATATAAAACTAAAATCATTTGGCAAAATGTCGATATATTAACGGGTGACTTGAAAGTTATTGGGTAATCACAGAAAAGAAATTCGCATTGGAAACAAATCCTCCTAATCACTATTGAACAAAATTGATTTTAAATAACGGATAAAATCGATTCATTCGTTATTCTTTATTACCTCAGAGACATTATACAGTTTAGACGTATACGTTACCGTATAGAAAACTAAAGTCATTTGGTAAAATGTCGATATATTAACGTGTGACTTGAAAGTTACACGGCCCCATAGAGGATTAAGAATGATTATCAATAACTTTATAGCGTTGAACGTTAATTTAGTACTGCCAAACTTAACCGGATTATAATATGAGGCGAGAACTTCACTATTCAGTAACTAACTATTCTCTTTTATAACGTTGATCGTTTCTATAAATGAAACAAATGGAACTTGTCTGAAGCACGCAAAATTTACTCGGCATTCAACGTGTTAACAGTAAAATTATCTCGAGTAAACTGAACTAATGTGTACTATTTTATAATTATTACAATATTGCATTTATTCAAGTTTCGTACAACTTTTATATTAACGTTTTACCGACCTCCGAGTATTTCAGAATTTTTCAAGGTCCATTGTTCATGATTGAAAACTATTCAATGGATCTTTCAACGCTGACAGCAATTTTTAGTGTAAATCAACACGACATCTTCGATAACGTTATCTAATAATTTGGTTACAAAAACCTATCAAAACAGCCTACTGTAAACTGAAAGTCTCAAAACTGTATCATACAGAATAGTAACAAAATGCTGATTGAAATTGCAAACAAATAAGTTATTATTGATATGTTATTGTACACTATGTTTTGTTTAATAGATAGAATATAATGGACTAGACAAAAGCACAAATAATGCAAATTGCACAAGATGGTTCCATTGGTTTGTATCTGCAGACGACTTGCGAGGCATTTTCTTTGATATTTTCGGTTGACGGTGCTGCCAATCGTTGTCAATATTGTTATTTGTTCTCTCAGAGACATTATATAATTTCAACGTACACATTATTTTGTAAAAAACTAAAATCATTTGGTAAAATGTCGGTATATTAACATGTGACTTGAAAGTTACGGCTCCACAAAGGGTTAAGACGTCTACATTTGACTGTAAGATGAATTTTTAAAAAATCCTTCCGTTTTCAATTAGAACTGGAAGCGGCCTGAATGGAAAGTTCAGCGTGGGTCGTGAACGACCCACGTGGTACGGAACGTGTTAATAGTGTTCGCGTGAAAAAAATATTGGAGAAAATTCTAGATGAAACTTTTTAGTTTGCTTTCGCGTGTAACGATTCTTGAAATCTGCGAGCAGATGCAAAATGGAGGTTTCGATCGATACGTGATTGGACACAGTAGCCCAAATCCTGTTTTCCCTTCGATGTTCGCTTCGATACAGCACCTTCGAGCCTGGACGGACCAAAGGTCCATGTGTCCCTCGCGAGTTATTGGAGAGCTACGTGGGATTATTAGCGGATTAGTGAAGCTACGAACGTTTTCCATTTCGCGATTCCCGCTCTGGGATTAGTCGAGGACAAGTTCGTGACGAATGGAGTCCGGTATCTGGGATATGGACACCTAGGCATTTTAATACTGTAATCCTAGCAACAGAATTTCATCAGAGTCCGTGTCAACTAGAAAAATCGTCACTGTATATTCCCACATGTACGCGTTGAATGTAAAAACCAAATAAACTGTTATTTCGTTCGAAAATCGCTACCTAAAGCTCCATTTTTAAAGGTTCTTCTGAACTTCTATTATCGATGGTATTATTCTTAATTATTTGGAATATTCGTTTGAAAGTGAACAAATTAAACTTACAGTAACATGTAAGAAAATTCACGAAACAGTTAATGGTTTTTTAAACCTCTGGACAGGTTGTTTGATTTCTGATTTTTTGTCTAGTCCTTAAACCATTTTAACAACTTATATCAACGTCATCGAAATCAGGTCGCTCCTATTATAAATGATTATCCGATTTTTTTGTAATTACTTTTATTTATTGTTAGTTCATTTTAATACAATAGTTTTGTAGAAGTATAAACATTTAGTATGGACGCTTGCAGTATCTTGAACGATGGTACTGGATTATATGTCGTTAAGTGTTTTATTAGTCAAACGAAGTGGCGCAGATAGTAGAATGTAAGAATACACCAGGATATACAATAGTTGACTCGGATGGTCAAGAATGCACCATATTATCCCAGTGTATACAAAAATATGCTAGAATATCCCAGAATACACTGGAATAAAGCATAATATATCAACATATCACATAACGTAACAGAATATACAAGATTATACTAGAACGCACCAGGAAATACCATAATATTCTAAAATGCACCATGATATTCAAGAATTGACTCGGATGGCCAAGACTGCACCATATTATCCCAGAGTATACAAAAATATGCTAGAATATCCCAGAATACACTGGAATAAAACAGTATGTACCAACATATGTCATAACATAACAGAATATACAAGATATAACCGATATATATATACCTACAAAGTTTTGTGGCCATTAGGCCTTTGATTAGAATATAAGTGGAATAGTTTTAAACTATAAAACAACTTCTGTAAAACTCAATCGAACGATTATGAAATAACCTATTATCTCGAAAGCAACTCAAATTGTTTAATCCCAGTTTAAAACCTTTTATTAGTTTTTCAATTGTGTTCACGTAATTTTGTCCACGACTGTATGCGATGATAAACGTAGATTTTGGTTTACATAGATCTAATGTTCGAACGGTTTTCAAAAATTCATGTCAATGTAGGACAGAAGAAGTAAAATTTACCCTCGTCTCCTGTTGGTTGGAGAAAGTTTTCTACCCATATAATTTGCTCTTCGGATCTTCTTTCGGTGTCTACTTCTCACGTTGAACCATTATCATATTTGGTTCGTGGTCTGTTTCCAACGAAAGGACACGCCTACGATGGTTCGCCTTCCTACAGTTTCACAAGAGACGAAATCGCATTCAGATAAGGCTGAAGAGCCTGTCAAGCATCGGTGCCCAAGTGAAAATATCGTCTCATGAATATTAGCTCGAAAAATTGGGAGATGCATCGCCTAGTGGTGTGGAAAGCGATAATTTTTTAGCCGAAAGTTAGTCTTAGCGAATATTAAAAACACTTTCGTATTGATTTTTCTTTTTAAGAAAGTATTACTTTTGCAATCGATGTAAATGATGTCGGGTCCAGCAACTTTAGGCACAAGGACATTTACATTTAGGTACTTTATGACCAGGACACTTGGGACACCAATAGTTTGCAGGCTAGCGGCGATGACCTGCAGAACGGTGTCTCCAGTTATCAAAGAAGGTATTATGCTTATTGTTTAGGTTTAGGTAGATACAGACAGACAGTCGGAGAGAAAGAGAGAGAGAGAGAGAGAGAGAGAGAGAGAGAGAGAGAGAGAGAGAGAGAGAGAGAGAATGAAGGTGAAGCAGGTAAAGAATGACTGGTGACAAAAAGGCTGGACGCAGGGAAAATTAGCAGAGTAGTTCGGAAAGTAGAAGAGAGTAGTTCGGAAAACCATATCGACAGAAAAGCCTAGTATAATGCAGCATAAAATCGAGTAGACTTTATAACATCTTATAATAACATCAAGTAGCAATGTTGAGTTTCAAATAAATAAAATTAAGTAACTGTAACTGTATTTTCCTCGATTTCTCGTATCTGGCCATACTGGTGGGATGATACTGTTTCATAAAAGGAACTACTGATTGGATTGGAACTAACCACGGACAATTTTTATTAATACAAAAAGCAATTTTACATTGAAAATTACTTGGTTTCCAAAGGAAAATTACTTTTATTTCTATAAAAAGGAGTCGTATCATAATTTCATAATCATATACTATTAATCTTTACTCATGTACGAGCGTGACTCCTTTGCACTGAAACTTAGACTCTTCGCAGAGTCACGAACAATTTGGAAGATCCACATTAAAATAAGAAATTTAATAAGTAAAAAAGTTTGTAGCACTCGTATTTGAATTTCTCCAAATGGCATAGAAATTGAATTTCACTGAAATAACAACTATTTCTGATGTTGTACAAATTAAGTGTTTTTAAGTTAGAAATATGTAATTAATGTTTCATAATAGGAACGTTTATTCTACTGTGTTTCTCGCTGAATACCAGACGAGTTTCCACTACTTCATAATTTCCTTTAGAATTTTTATTTTTATCACTAAAAACTTTATACATCTAGCTAAAGCGACGGTTACATATTGTAGAATGCGTTACACCCTGTATACTGTGAAATGCGATCAACGAGAAGTTTGTATATTACTATTCCAATATTTTGTTTAAGGCGACAAAGACGAACCGAAATGATAAACAGTTTTCGCCGAAACTTTGACGAATTATTCTTGTACATCGGATTTCTGTTTAATAAATTAGTTAAATCACCTACAATATTGAATTACAAATTATAATAAGTACGTCAGAATTTTTCAAAATCTAAACAATATGTAAGAAAGCTTATGCACATTAGTATGTATGCAGTGTTTTATATATATATATATATATATATATATATATATATATATATATATATATATATATATTTTATATATATATTTTTTTTATCGATTACGTTTAACTATTCTATATATGTTTTCAACGATTTACATACTAGTCTGTTTCGTTCATGTTACTACATTTTTATTTTATTAAATAAACGTCGAAGACAGTTCCCCGCGAGCAACCAGAAAGTACGTATCACGCGGTGTCGAGCCTTACAAATAATATAATAACACAAAATCAAGTGACCTAGTTTGTCACTCGCACTTGCGAGAAGAATATTTCCTGCGGAGCGTTAAAAAATAGACTTTTTGTTAAAACGGTAATTTTTCGGTTCCCTGTAGCAGGGATTCCCTCGCGGGCCGATAAGGGGGCTCCGTGAAAGGGGCCGGCTTTGTCTTCATTTGAAACGCGGCGCCTGTAATAATGCTCGCTGTGGACCACCCTGAATCTAAAAACCCCCAGGAAACCACCGACCACGAGTAAACGTTCCCTTCTGCATCGACAAAAAATCGACCTATCCGGAAGTTTCGATTTTGCTCGCGATTATCGTTTTCGGCTAACTGCTAATTCGGCCCGATTTTTGTCTCTCGCATCTCCGCCCTTTGGAGCCTCTGTAATTTTCGTGAAACTGACACGCATTTCCGATACCACCTGCAAGTTAATGGAAATAATTTCTTCCGTTTGCTGTCCTTACCTCGTTCGCGAAAAGCTTGATTCCTTAACCCTTAGAATGCTATGGACACATACAGTGGCTCACGAAAGTATTCGGACACTCTTTAAATCTAAATAACTTTTTCAAAATTGATCCTAACGATTTGACTTTTCTTGAACAATTAGTTGCATTGATTTACTAAATGATATGCAAAATGAATTTTGTAAATATTTCTTAACTTTACTGCAAACTGTGTTTCTTCTATCGAGGATTCCACTTGTTAACCAGTTAACTGTGGCGCCCTCGTTTGAGAGCGCGCACCGTTTTGTGTCGCCAGCATCGAGCTATGACGAGTATACTCGTCAATCACAGAGTAAATTATGCTGGTAAGATATTGGATCAAAAAGATGGGTTTATTTTATAAAATTGACAATTTTATTACTAATATTTACTTATTTGGTTAACATACACATATATTACATACATATTAAACTAAAAACGGTCGGCGTCACGCATTTGTCCCATGACTGACTATACCTGCAGGAACCTTATTATAAATCAACTTTCTGACTTTTACCTTTGCTTCTTTTAGGCTAACATCTAAAAAACGTTATCATCGCACATAAATAAATTCGTTATGCGAACTGGTAAGCTGTTTCAGCCGGTGTATACGAGGACGCATGAGTTCATCTCAAATTATTTATATTTTTTATTTGCTTGTTTTATTCCGTCATGGCCTCAAAATATTCTAAACATCTTGAAATTTGAGAATATGTTTTGTTTTTCTCAAAAATTACAATTTAAATAGCCAATGGTCACTACTTTATACGCATGACGAGTACACTCGTCAATAGACAAAATCGTGTCACTTCTCCATGACGAGTATACTCGTCAATCACAGTTAACTGGTTAAGCGATAGGTCAGCAAAGGTTACAGCCGACGATGGAGATCAAAGCTGACAGTTTGAATGAAGTATTCTATATTTCCTTATCCAAATAAAGGACTTCTATTTAGTAAAAGAGCGACAGAAGCTTCTCCACATACAGTGGCTCACGAAAGTATTCGGACATTCTTTAAATCTAAATAACTTTTTCAAAATTGAGCCAAACGACTTGACTTTTCTGGAGGAACTAGAAGCATTGACTTGCCAAGTGACATGCAAATATAATTTTGAAATAATTTTAATTGATAGAAATTACGTGGGAAAGTAGAAAAGATATTTTTTAAAACATTTTTATTCCAACTCGTAATGAAAATTTAAAATATGCGATTTTTCAGAATTGCGTTAGTTATATGAATGCTGAAATTTTCACCGAAATCGACGGACGCGGGAAAAAATGACACTCGTAGATAGATGTAAGAATTTCTGGAGTTTAAGCAGAAACATACAAAGAATCGTGAAAAATTACGCTTTTTACCATTTTCGATGTTCATGTAGCTCGCGTGTATGTCGATCGATTTCAATGAATTTTTCTGCATGTATGTAACTATCATAGATCTACCAGATGCATCTTTAAAATTTTCAGTACGTGGCTCAAATAAAAAAGGAGCAACTAGAGCAACTAGATGAAAAAAAAACATGAAAAATAATTTTAAATAAACTTCCAATAACGACGTAGTGTAAAGAAAAGTTACTTAGCTGTTGAGATAATATATTATAGAATTGCGATTATATTAAATAAAATAATATATTACCTATACCACTATGTTTCGATTAACTTGTGGATAATGTCGAAATATGGACCGTTTATTTTGAAAGTGGTGCAAGTCCTTTTTTAAAA
Organism: Agapostemon virescens; assembly: GCA_028453745.1. NCBI lineage: Eukaryota > Metazoa > Arthropoda > Insecta > Hymenoptera > Halictidae > Agapostemon > Agapostemon virescens. Next base: position 21,634,705 of record CM052092.1, on the reverse strand, counting down.
AAACGAGATATGACGTAATTTATGCTTTATTTAGTGTAAACTTTTTGTTTATAACGAGTTAGTATTTAATATCTTAAAAAATGCCTATGCTTTGTTCAGTTTAAAATTGGCCGGTAAAAGAAATTGCGTAACCATTGATTATGAAAGTGGTGTAAGTCCAATTTCTATAGACAAAAAAAATGGCATTACGAAAAAAGAATTTCCTGTACACACCACAGGATTACTATGACGTTATAAACCAATGTAGACAACATAATAAATTTATTTTACACGAAATGAAACGAGAGAATTTCATTTCAACAAAAAATCTACAAAACGCAATTAAAAAACAGATAAGAAGAAACACTAATGGAGAAAAAGTAAATTGGTTGCAAACATGTTGGATGAGATTTTGCAAAAGTGCACCGTATACTATTTTATAGAAAACATCAATGGAGGATACAGAATTTAATACTCTAAATTTATCACCTACATGTCAGGGAAGACCGTCAAAATTTGAGAAAATCGCCCTGGTGCCTTTGTATCACGATGTCAGGCCTATTACATACGAAAAATATAAGGACTTGCAGCAGCTATTACCTTATATACCTCCTGTGCATCATAAATATTTCAAAACACTGCCACATGAAGATCATAAATAATTAATAATACCAATATCTTGTGTTAAGTTTAACAATATATAAATATAATTAACGTCCAAAATAAAAAATACTAATTCTATTTTATTTCTTGTTATTATTTATAAACAAAATTGGATTAATATGAAATATATTTTAAGTGATATTTGTTATTTCAAAATTGAAATTAAATGATATTTACAATTGACTAATTATGAAAGTGGTGTAAGTCCATTTGCAGCCTGAAAATATATATTATTTTAGTTAAATTCACCTAAAAGAAGTTTATAGAATCAAATTACATATTGATAAATTAGTACAAACATTCCCAGACTTCACATAATTAACCTATATTTTTTAATTGCCAGATCTGCTAACATTTAATTTTCTCGAAACAGAAGAAAATGGACTTGCACCACTTTCAAAATAAACGGTTCATATAGTTACTACAGAAACGGTGAATACACATGACTAGGTAAAATCATTTGTCGGCAGGAAAAATGTTTTAGACTGCATCGTCTCCGGCAATAGCTTACACGCGGCAGCTTGTTTCAACGACAGCAAGACGTTTAATTGCTCTAACAGTTTAGTCAGCGATTATTTATATCGTGGTGGTAAGTTTTGTGTAGTTTTTTGTTTCGGTAACGGAATATTTATTCGTTCCGATGAGTAGCGTGCTGTCGATCCTGGGCGCGTTGATTGAAAGAACCAGTATTTATTCACAGGCGGAATATTTAGCTTATTTCTCTCGGAAATATAGTACAGTAGAATTCACCCATGTCAAGTTATTATTACAATCACATAATTATAAAATTCAACTGTTCGCGTTCGATTATCCTCTTCAACAAGCTACTTAGAAGCTACTGATTGGACGACACGCAAAAGAAATATTTACGAAATTGCAATTTCTCAGAATCATAGCTGTTTCTTACAACTTCTTTGTTTGGACCTAAATGGAAAATTTGAGATGTCCATTATAAATTTGTGTTCATTGTACAGGACTTATCTAGTAACTGGGCCGTAATATAATTCAATAGTCGTTAAAAATGAAGTAAAACTGTAAAGGAACATTTCGCACGATTTTTTAATACAACTTTTATTTTTGTTTGCTCGAATCAGTTCTTCTTGCTGTTCTGATTAAAAATGTACTATGCTACACTTGCGAATAACTTTGTATTTTCTAAGATATCTATTTTTCCCCGGCACGCATAGTAAATGATCAAATATTCTACCACCGTTGTTACAAAGATATGTATCTTGTAAATGCATCGAACGACTTCGTTAAAAATCGCATTTCAAGGTGGTACAGCTTGTTAAAGCACAGAAAACGTCTCTCTATATAATTTCGTTCTCTCTTCGACGATAAACGTGTTATATTTGGGCTAGGTTGCTGAATACGCACTGCATAATTAATACTGATATTAATGAACTGATATTTTAAATTTGCAATGTTGGTCCAGGCAGAAAGGTTATAATAAAAACAACCATTTCTGTTTTCAACTTGATTCTTTTAACTCCTCAAAAGAGAACGTGACTTATTTCGATCCCTACGCGGTAGCCAGCCTTTCTGAAAATAAATTATATAAATCGAAAGAAGCATCTGCTGACGAATGTTTATACATTTCAAAGAATACGAGTTGGCAGTTTATTACCGACATAAACATTTTTACTCATAGGGAAAATTAAAAAACATTTTAGAAATAAAAAATATTAAACCACTCCAATGGCTGCTCTGAGGCGACACTAGAAATTGTCAGACCGTTATTCAAAGCAATTTTCACATTACAATATTTGTATTTAAGAAGCTGGTAATAATTGAAGTGTTACGTACGATTAATAGTAAAAAAATTTGATATGTACGAAAGGAAATGAACCACGTACAGTGGAATTATTTTAGGACAGAAAAATGTCTCGAGTTAGGAATTAAAATTGCCTGGAGTGCAAAGGGTTAATAGGAACACCGCATAAGATAGCTGACGGTACTTTAAACAACCGACTATTTGAACAATTACGTTACTAATGAAAAATCAACGTATTGGATAGTTCTCTGTGAACGTATCTTTCCAATCTCAGCGGCGACAAATTAAAATAGTAACGAAATCTTGAAAATAGCGTCGATTATTTTTCTAACCCACCTCGAAGTTAGTGCCCATGCGAACGTGTCACAGTTTACCGAAAATCTAAGCAGTAGGGTTCGAAACGAAAGCAATTACCAGCGTCATTTCTGGCATCGTTGCTCTATAAAGCACTCGTCGCCGGACCTAGAAACTAGTTCCAGTCCCTACGGAGAGCTGGTTCCCTTCGAAAAATTCCAGCTGCGACCAAGGAAGCGAGGCGAGGCGACGCGGCTAGCGTCGAAGAGTGACTAGGGATTTATAAGACGCTTAAAAAGATTTCGAGGAATCCCATTCATGACCTTCTGGCGTCATCTTACCGTTGAGGTAAAGGGAGAACGTATTTCACAGGCCGAGAGAGTGTGCGGTTGCTTCTCTTTCTCTCTTTCTGTTAGTTGCGCACACGCGCGGCCCTTCTTTCCCTCTTGAATTATGCACCCTTATCTGGAGGGTCGAAATAAGCCCGCGACCGTCTACTCACCGAATTTATTGGCTCCGTGTAACCGGCTAAATAAATATCGAAGATATCTCGTGACCTACCGCCCTCTAAATCTGTCGTCCTCTGCGTCTCGAAGGAGTTTAAGAAAACAGCGGCGAACGAAAGAGGCATTGGGAAACCCTCTACCCACCCTAACAAGATTCTCCAGATTTTTTTCTTTTAGATAATCACGGCCTTTTAGATCAACGATTAGGTACACCATTTGGCTCTCCGGTCAACGACATTACACTCAGGGACAAAAAGATAGCACACTTTAAAAATAACGTAATTTTTATTTATTTAACATTACAACCATGGTTTTGTTTTTTTTACATTCTTGCAAAAATACCTCTATCAACGTACACGAATGAAATTGAATTGAATTTCGCCAGTTCATACAATTTTATTACAAAAAGAAAGAACTTTTAAGGAAATATAGTGGGACAAAATGATAGCACGTTTAACTTAAAATTACTTACAACAATAAATCAACGAATGGTATTTAATGCTTAATATCTTGTGACTCTTTCTTTACATTTAATAACAGCCATAGTTTTATTTGGCAAAGAGTTATAGAGTTTTTTGCTTTAATTGCTCTCACTCGTCTTGGATAGATTTTTTGAATTCGGTAATATTTCCAAATTGTTTGCCATTTCCATATACAGCTCGGGCAAGATTTCCCCAACAATTTTCAATAATGTTAGGATGTTAGGAGAAAAGTACAGTTTTACTACTTTTGCAAATGTACTGCTGCTGAAAACTAAATTTCTATCCAGCAATTCTGGTGACGTACGCGTTTATTTGTTCCTTAATCATTTCCAAATACATTGTGCTATTCATTTTTCCTGTTATAAATTTGATTTCCGTTTTACCATAGTACCTGACACCGCAACAAATCATCGCACTACCACCTCCCATTTGGCGACAACTTAAAAACTGTTTCTCTTTTAGCATACCGTGAAAATAGTAACTCGGACCATCGGGTCTATCCAAATTAAACCTCTCTTCATCCGTAAATATTATTCTTTGCCATTTCTTTCGCATATGAATATTCTTTTCTGCAAAGTGTAATCGATTCATCTTATGTCGCACAGTTAACCAAGGCTTTTCCTTCTCGTATATTCTGGTACATTCTAGTATATTCCTGTATATTTTGGTATATTATGGTATATTCTAGTACATTCTTGTATATTCTGATACATTCTAGTATATTTTTGTTTATACAGGTATATTATGGTAACTCTTCTTTCTATCATAGTTCACGGATTTTTCAAGAAATGCATTATTACCTTTCCACTTCTATTCACAATTTTTGCTATTTTTGTCACTGAATATTGAATACATTTTTTGTATTCGCCAATATTTCCAAATTGTTTGGCATTTCTATATACAGCTAGGGCAAGATTTCCCCAACAATTTTCAAGAATGTTAAGGTCGAGCGACCTCTCGCTGGCCAATCCAAAACGCGAATTTTTTCTCAAGAAAAGTGCATTTTTACTACATTTGCAGCGTGTATTGCGGCATTATTCTGCTGAAAAATAAACTTCTCTACAGCAATTCTGGTGGCGCACCCGTTTGTTTGTCCCTTAAGCATTTCCAAATACATGTTGCTATTAATTTTTCCTGTTATAAATTGCATTTCCATTTTACCATAGTAAAAACCTGTATCTCTTTTCGCTTATCGTGAAAATAGTAACTCGAAACATCAGGTTGATCCAAGTTAAACCTCTATCATACGTAAATATTATTCTTCGTCATTTCTTTCGCATATGAACATTCTTTTCCGCAAAGTGTAATCGATTCATCTTATGTCGCACAGTTAACCAAGGCTTTTCCTTCTCGTATATTCTGGTACATTCTAGTATATTCCTGTATATTTGGGTATATTATGGTATATTCTAGTACATTCTTGTATATTCTGATACATTCTAGTATATTCTTGTATTATTGGAATATTATGGTATATTCCAGGACATTGTAGTGAAATGTAGTGTATACGTCTTCATTCTAGTATATTATTGTATATTCTGGTACAATCTGGTACATTTGAGTGTATACTTGTATACTCTGGCATGTTATGGTACATTCTAGTACATTCTAGTGAATTGTAATATATTCTGGTACCTTCTAGCATATTCGTGTATATTCAGGTATATTGCAGAACCTAGTACATTCTAGTGCTAGATTCTATTATATTCTTATATATACGGGGGTATTCTGATATATTCGAGTACACTCTGATACATGCTAGGATATTCTTGTATATACCGAATCTTTTTTTCCGGATTTTTCAAGAAATGTATTATTACTTTTCCACTTCTATTCATAATTTTTGCTATTTTTGTCACTGAATATTGTTCTTCTTTCAATTTTATTATAGCGTCAATTTCACACGCGTTCAATCTCTTTCCGCCACCCATTTTTGATAATATTTCGCCTTTTTCATGCAAATATACGTCACGTAATAATATCACGGATCTTATTAACTATGCTCCGAGGTTGATGTTCGCAATTCGCGAACTTCGGTGTAACTGGAAAGCGTAGATTTACTACATGTGTTACCATTTTGTCCCACTTGCGAACAATTTACATTTTTTCGTATTAGAATCCTATCGAAGTATACGTTGTGGACGAAATTTCGTAAATTGTGTGCACAGACATGCTCCAAGTTATCGGTAAAAGAAAATACATATCTTAATCAGCTTTCAACAGAAAATATGGGAAAATATAAGTTGTGCTATTTTTTTGGCCCAGAGTGTAAGACCGTCAGACACAGAAATCCATAGGTTGCTTTAATTCTCTTTAAACCATTATTTTTATTGCAACATGTGGTTAATTAAAGAAGTACATCGGAAAATGATGAATGACAACATTTTATAACTTCGGTGATTGCGAAAGAGATAAGTAGAGACCAGTCATTTTGACTGGTTTGGTAATTCTACTGTTAATGATATTATTCAAACGGAATAAGATGATTAAAAGTAACCGAAACGAATGTTCCGTTATCGACATTGATTATTCATGAATGTTTTATATTTGCGCCATTGTATATTATTCATTTTACTTTTGATACGGTGTATATTTCACGAGCACTTAGTCATTTTCAACTGGCCTAAAATATTAAAATATGAAATAATAAAATATTGTTACGCTTTTTATCAACGATGTTGCATACTCGATGCTTGTTCTGCGACGTGGGAACGATTGAGAAGCGTAGTCTTTATACGTACTTGTCCTATCATTTTGTTTCGTGTACGTACTGTTACAGGCGCATCTATAAAATTTAGTCGAACCGAATGTTGTGGACAATAGCAAACAAGTTATATGTAAAGCATACCCTGAACTAGTAATGTAATTTCGTTAGAGAACGTGAAAAAAATTCAAGATTCGCCATCTTCTTGTTCCGAAGGGTAGCAGAACAAGTAAATTTCAAATTTTCTTTTTCCATAAGAGAAGAACTTCTCCGTCCAGAAAAATGGAACGTATAGTTTTTTATCACGCGCCACCGACGCGACGTCGGAAGCGGGTAAATAGTCTTCTCGCAACGGAAACTCCCGCGATCCATTATCGTTTACGAAATTCGTTCACGGACGGCGAGCACCGTTAAACACGAGAGAGTGACCCCCGGAAAAATTCAAAAGAGCACAAGAGCCGTTTTTGTTCATTAGCCGTAAGAACCTCCCCCCTCACCCTCGTGAAATTCTCCTATATCTCGCGCGAGTGGGAAAAGACGGTAAAAGTCGCGACGATGTTTTCCGCGATGGAAATTTCGTCGTCGTACCGGAAAAAGGTTAAGCAACGTCGATTCGTAAGCTGGCGTTACGCTTGAAATGCAAGTGCACTTTCCGTAATGAGAAATATTTCACGTGTTCACCGCAAACACCGATAATCCACCGTTGCTTTTTGACATTTCACGAGTTTAAACCGACGAGCATTATCCTAGCATCTATTTTTATAACCTACAATATTTGTACAAAAATCTATAGGAATTCAAGTTGACGACAATTTTATTTGCATCGATACTGCTGATTTCAATAAATCGATCTCTTAGCGTACACAGGTGGTCCCTTTTTTTACAATAACAGCAGATGAATACACGTTTGTCAATAACAACCCTCTATGGTGCCATGTAACTTTCAAACCGCATGTTAACGTATCGACATTTTACCAAATGATTTTAGTTTTTCTATAAGGTACCGCGTTTGGAAAATTCAACTGTAACGAGGTTCAAAAACGTTTCGATAGGTAACATTTCCTTTTCATAAAAACGTACCAGTCTACCTTCTACCTTAGAAAATTCGACTGTAACGAGCTTAAAAATGCTCTGATAGATAACAGTTTCCATTCACAAAAATGTGACAGTTAATTGTAATACTGTTTGGTATGAACTTTTTAAATGATTTAAGACACGACGCGGCGCCTCGACGATTGAGACACGCGAAACAGTCAGGATTCTATAACGGTGCTGATAATTTGATTTGTAGAGTTTCTCGAGCAGTTCTCACGCCTGTATCAGTTACCAGATTCTCCTAAACGCCTTGAATATATACAGTGGCTCACAAAAGTATTCGGACACTCTTCAAACCTAAATAACTTTTTTAAGAGTGGACCAAACGTCTTGACTTTTCTTGAGCAATTAGTTGCATTGATTTAATAAATGATATGCAAAATGAATTTTGTAAATATTGGAATTGGTGTAAATTATATGACCAATAAAAAAGGAACTTTTTAAATATTTTTTATTTGGGTCACGTATTGAAAGCTTTAAAGATGCTATGACAGTTATACACATGCAGAAAAATTCATTGAAATCGGTCGACATACACGCGAGCTACATGAACATCGAAAATGGTGAAAATCGTAATTTCTCACGATTCTTGGTCAGTTTTTGCTTACACTACACAAATTCTTTCATCTTTCTACGCGTGTAATTTCTTCCCGCGTCAATCCATTTCGGTGAAATTTTCAGCATGTGTATAACCAACACAATTCTGAAAAATCGCATATTTTAAATTTTCATTACGAGTTGGAATAAAAATGTTTTAAAAAATGTCTTTTCTACTTTCCCACGGTAATTTCTACCAATTAAAATTATTTCAAAATTATATTTGATAGATAATTTGATGAAGACAATGCTTCTAATTGCTCAAGAAAAGTCAAGTCGTTTGGTTCAATTTTGAAAAAGTTATTATATTTAGATTAAAAGAGTGTCCGAATACTTTGGTGAACCACTGTAGATCGAACAGCGCCGTTGGCGGTACAGGGTTCCTCGAAAAGGAGCCCGACGATTCTAATTGCGGCTATTTCGAAGCTTCTTCTCGTGGCAGACTTCGATCCGACGAGCAAAAAGCCCGAAAGACCGATGGGCACCCCATTCGGACAAATTGGCCAATCGCGAAAGCACCTTAGAGCCCCTTCTATCCGGCACTGCGTCGCAATTATCGAATTTTCTCAATATTTATGAGGTAACCTAATATGCGCTCAGGATTGAAACCGTGGCCTTTGGCAGGTTTATCGTAGTGGATCCACCCCTGTACGAATCCTATCCGTCAAACGTTGACGGTGATTCGTCTTAATCACTTCGGTACGCTTTTGCGATAATGGTTCAGCGATTTTTAATATTTATAATTTACGGTAATGTGTCGATACACGGACATATTATTGCAACATTATAGGATTGCATAATGTCTGGTACTCGTCAGCTAAGCGTGCCGTCTAAATTATTTGTCAACTGTTTTGTACGTAAAATGACGGCAGTGAAGGTGTTAGAAAAGCTGATCAGCATCATTACATTCATTCACGGATAAAATCTTTTTATATTCTATGACAGTGTAGAAAAATCAAATCCCAATGCGAAAATAGTATAAAATAGTATAAGACGACACAATGACCTGGATGTAAGCGACAATTAAAATTGTAACAGGTAATCTCGTTCGATCGATGACAACTTCATAAGCAGTGAAACATAATAAGCACACAGCTACGCAAACCTAACGTTGCAATGTCGTTGAAATAACGTAAACGGTGTCCCAAAATTAACGCAAGATTTGAATTAAATAGAAAACACAGTTTTTAGTCTTTAGATTGTTATATTTCATTGAATCATAAAGTATATAGTATAGGGTTATTTATGGTATAACACATCGGACAAATGGCCTCCACGACTTTGCTGGCACATACGCACTCTTTTGTCGACATTTTTCATGACCTTTATGCATAATTGTGGCTGAATTTCGTTGAA
>CM052092.1:21599546-21610167 GCA_028453745.1 Agapostemon virescens | reverse complement strand
GTAATTAATTCTTCCGAGAAAAATACCTTAAACGCACCCAGAGGAGTGGATATTTTCGATAAGTGTTCCCATATCCCCGAATTTGATTCATCAAGATTATATAATTTTGGTACAAAATTTTTCTTAGACCATGAAAAGTTTTCTGCCGTATCATTAGCTGTCGAGTTAACATTTTCCTGTAGACCTTTATTCTCTTCAGAAGATGAGCTAAATATTCAAAGACGTCTTCTCCTTTGCTCATACAATGGAACTGACTCTTCGGTTTCCGAAGCTACAAAAGTAGGTTTGATCATGTTTGTTCTAACATCCAACCTATTGTGTTGATATTTACCGTTTGTGTGTCACTGCTTATTTTTATTCTCTTGGTCTTCTCATAGATCTCGTCGGAATCCGAAGACGAATTCCACATCCTTTTTCTTTCAAATGTTTTAATTTCGTCTATTTCAATTTCGTGTTCATAGCCCATGTCACTACCACTTTTACTAAAGTATTCAAGCTCATTCTTAGACATCTTAGGGGTAATTAAAAATGAAGTTTTAAAACGCAAAGAACAAATTTCCAGAAAGTAGCAGCACTTAACCTCAAAAATCCTTGGTAGCGATATGTTAACTAATGCACAATGAATGCACAAACAAATTTAATGATCAATACTGATAAATGATTGCACAAAAGCATATTTAAACGCTTATTGTCTTTTTTATATTTATATAGGCTTACAAGCACCATTCACATATATCTGTTCATAGATTCCTTTTTCCCAGATTGAATGGTTTTGTGAGAACCCACATATGAGTTCGTAGCCAAAATCGAATGGTTATGCGAAAACGCATATATGGGTTCATCGCGCTCAAAGGGTTAAATGCACCAAAATCTATTATAACTGTCTACTGTAACCTGAAAGTCACAAAACTGTATCATATACAAATAGTAACAAAATGATTATTGAAATTGCAAACAAATAAGTTGTTACTGTTATGCAAATCCAAAGCTATTATGTATGTTTTTGTTTTGTTTAATAGATAAAATATTACAGAATAGATAAAAGCACAAGTTGGATCCTCGTACTTTGACGGTGCTGCCAACCGTTATCGATATTGTTATTTGTTCTCTCAGAGACATTATATATTTTTGACATATACGTTATGTTATAAAAAACTAAAATCATTTGGTAAAATGTCAATACGATTTTTTACGGTAAAATGTACGAACACGTGACTTCAAAGTTATCATATCTCACAAAAGACTGCAACATATTCAAATTTGTGATTGTGATAATTTTTTATTAAAATGAGCAGATGTAATTTAAAAGAGAAAGGAGAAACATTTGAAGAGTTTAAAAAAATTGCTAGTTTATTTTTAACCTACTACGTGTATTATAAAAGCAAACAGATTTCTATTTCATTTCAGTTTGTAGTAATTCAGGATGAAAATTTTCAATTAACATAAATATTCACTGTGTAGTCGTTATTCATATAAATGATAACGTTTTCAATGTAGGTTCGTTCATATTTTTATAGAGCACAAAATTTCCTTGGTTTCGGGTACGTTTGTTACAAAATATTGTTGCCTATGAAAAAAGATTGTTATATCGGTATACATATTGGAAAACGTTGAGGAGAAAAATGGTTTAATTTCGGATAGAAAGAATTTTCATTTTTGGCCACCGTTTCGAGACAAATGCCTCATTGTGCGATGACAGGAAGATAAAAACAGAGGACGGCGAACCAGACGAGGAAGGGCAAAGTGCGAAGGGTGACGGGTGGAAGAAACGATCCGGGGGAGATATGGCCGGGCAATGATCGATTTTAATTTCCGTCCTACGGAAAATAAATTGAAATTGTTTGTGCCAGTGGCGAGAACCCCAGCGATCCTCCACACACTGAAATTATTGTGCGTTCCTCGCTAGTCGATTCTCGCACGACGTCTTTTTAAAGGGGGTAGTTCCATTCTAGCAGACAAAAGGGTCGCATTAGGTCTTCGCACGAGGAATTCTTTGGAATTTCGTTCCTATTCCAGATTGTACGGTACACTAGTTTCAGAGAGGTTATACGCCATTCTGAATGGCAAACTTCATTTGCAAACGTTGTTTATAAATCCAGAATATGCTGGAACAAAATCCGGACTTTCTCAATTTCCCTCTGAAGGTGTTAAAATTTGTATCGCGTTCGGTGTCATTGCACTCAGAAAATTGTCACAAACACGTATGTGAAAGTTTCATATAAAAATAATAAACACTAGAATTGCCGAACAATAAATCCAACGATATACATTATTCTGTAATAATAATCAGACTGCATCTATTTAAACTTCATACAATTCTTATTACAACATGTACGTCATTAAAGAAGTACATCCGAAAATTTCTGATGAAAACATTTTTATAACTTCAATAATTGCGAAAAAAAAGAACTAGGGGACCGGTCAAAATGACTGGTTCGGTAGTTCTAGTGTTTAAACACCCCCCCCCCCCCCCCCTCATCGTAGAATTAGTATCGTAGATATCGAGTAATTACTATAGTTACAAGGCTGGATGCTGAATTGATTTGATCGACTGCTCTTAAAACCGAAGGGATCGAAGACGGGTATTTCGACAAAAAGCAAGAGATCCAAAATAACAGTTGTTTTCGAAAAAAGTCATTGAATGCTAGTTATCGATAAATCTCAAAGAAATTTCCAAAATAGTTAGTTACTATTAATGTCTTATGTTTTCATTACGAGTAACCATTTTAAATGGTAATTAACAATTTCTTTGGTTAGCAGTAATATGAGCAACTCTGACTCGTCACCGAAATTTGTTTCGATTAACTATAACCAATACTGATGACCAGAATTTTATCTCGGTTGCCGGCAATTCATGGAAACATTTGGACCGTTTATTTTGAAAGTGGTGTAAGTCCTTTTTTAAAAAAAAATGAGATATGACGTAATTTATGCTTAATTTAATGTAAACTTTTTGTTTATAACTGGTTAGTATTTAATATCTTCAAAAATGCCAATGCTTTATTCAATTTAAAATTGGCCGGTAAACGAAATTGCGTAACCATTGATTATGAAAGTGGTGTAAGTCCAATTTCCATATACAGAAAAAATAGCATTACGAAAAAAGAATTTCCTGTAGACACCACAGGATTATTATGACGCTATAAACCAATGTAGAGAACAAAATAAATTTATTTTACACGAAATGAAACGAGAGAATTTCGTTTCATCAAAAAATCTACAAAACACAATTAAAAAACAGATAAGAAGAAACACTAATGGAGAAAAAGTAAATTGGTTGCAAATATGTTGGATGAGATTCTGCAAAAGTGCACCGTATACTATTTTATAGAAAACATCAATGGAGGACACAGAATTTAAGACTAAATTTATCATCTAAATATTGATGATATCAAAAATTTGAAAAATTCGCCTAAAAGAAATTTATATAATCAAATTACATATTGATAAATTAGTACAAACATTTCCAGACTTCAGATAATTAACCTATATTTTGTAATTGTCAGATCTGCTAACATTTAATTTTCTCGAAACAGAAGAAAATGGACTTGCACCACTTTCAAAATAAACGGTCCATATGTAGAACGAATGTAGCATGCGATAAGAGAAAGCCTCGCGCATAAAGTAAATAGTTGAACGTAAAATATTATTGATTTTCTGATGTCGTTGCCCAGTGTGTATCGAGAGTTCGTTCGATTCGTATGTATTATTTCCCACAATTAACAGGTTCAAATTAACACGTTCACGCCGGCGGCGTATTTCACGTTTCTTTCCCAGAGGCGGCTACACTTAAAGCTCGTCTCTTTATCTAGAGCTAATCCAGACTGAATTCTTCTCGTCCTCCGTGAAATTAACAATTAACAATCGTGTTAATTGTTCTTCCTGGCATTAACAATTTTAATAATAAATAACACCGGTAGAGATAACGCAGAGAAATTTTGAAATTCTTAATTAAAATGCTTGTGCGATCCACCGGTGGTAAGCGCCGGCGTGAACGTGTTAACACTTTAACTGCCGAACTAACAACCTCAAAAATTCCACAAAATCAAAGTAATTTATTTAATAAAGCAACAATTTAATATTAAAAATATATGATAAATGCTTCATTTTCAACCTCCTTGTATTCTCCAGATATCAACTAAATTGAGTGCAACGACTATGTTAACGTGAAAATTTATCTTCAAACATAGACAAATAATTCTGTCACCCATATATGGGTGACATGGCAGTCAAAGTGTTAAACAAAATACCACAAATGTATCAACTCTTGTACCACAACCGTTACGTTTCCGCTTCGAACGATTGCAATGCCGACAAAAATGACATTTCTACAAAGTTTTGTTAATGTTGTGGTTTCTGGTAAATTTTCTATCCTGCAAACTTTGACCGTTGCATGTAGTATGTGGACTAATTTGTTTCTGACCTGTTAACTCTCTACGGGCCGAGTTTTTGTTCTTAATTATAAAAAAATGTATGCAACGGAAAAACAACAATTACCAAATCTGTATATGCAGATTAAAAGACATTTACCAGTTTAAATATGATTTATACCGAAGACAGTCAGGAATGAAATACTAACTCAGGAAAATCGGCGATCGACTGCTCGAACGTATCCCCTTATCAGTGGTGTGTCTCGCCTGTTCGAGAAGGATTCAGCGTTGAGAACCCCTGCCCGTTCTCATGGCGGATAAGTTTCGAGCTAGACAGAGTCAAGCCTCTCGGGATACGGGAAATGGTTTCATAAATCACGTCTTACCTTCGCGCAGCCTAGCCCCGTGCTCTGTATAGACCTCGTTACTTCGCCGATGCATCCTGGTGCATCCGCAGCCTCCTCACAGCCTGGCCATCGTCGTCCCCACCCTTTTCCCCGGAACCTTTCAAAGGATTCTTCTTGGTTGGCCGTCCAACGGAGATGATAACGACCAACCTGGCGAAGTGTTGGACAATGGGCTCGCATAATACGCGAACGTCCTCCCGACACCGACGAGTGCACATTCTACCTGCACCGCGGTGCAGTGGGAGGACGCGTCCAGATTGGAAAAATTTCCTGTATCGTTCTTTGATCGGATTTTTGCAAAGGAGACTGTTGCGGTGCGCCGGGATCTCTCTCTGCTCCGTGTTCTATTATCGTTGCGAGGCTCTTACGTCGTCTCTGAGGCAAAGTGTACACTCGGATACAGTACCGGATCAAGAGAGATCAGATTCGAAATCTCCTCTGTGGTATCCTTTGATCTGAGTTCGCCGACTTTGTCATTGAAATATCCGTGCGTTCTGTTTTCAGCATATTCAATGAATTCGTATTCTTTCAAATATTTCGTTAGAGCTGCAAATACATTACGAATACGTAATCCTCGCACCGTCAAAGTTTTCTGTAACCAATTAAGTGTGTTTGACAACTATATCCGTCATGGATATGTGGCAGAATTTTGTGTCACGATGATTATATCCGTCATGCGTAAAATTTTGTTACAATTTGATATTTAAATTGTAATTCTGGCGAAAACTAAATTATATTCGTAAATTTTAATATGTTTAAAATGTTTAGAGGTCAAGACGAAATGAAACAAACAAAAGAAAATTATAAATAATTTGACATAGATTCATGCATCTCTGTACGTTCTGGCTAGAACTCTTGATTTTCGCGACACACATAGATGCGCGCTTTGAAAAGAGATCGCCACAGTTAACTGGTTAATACTGCGACGATTTGTTCTGTTCTTGTCTAATTAATATTAGGTCAGTCGGAAAGTTCTGTCCATCTAGCGTCGAGTAGCCGTAGCTCGAACTGTGGGTAACTATAACCTCTAAAGTAAGGCTAACTTTTTAGTTTGAACATCTGTTAATAAAACTCAGTACACAACAATTTACGCTTGCATCAATAACTTCGTTTTTTTCTACATTGAAGATGTCGGAATTTGAGCCGAATAAGCGTCATTTGCGCGAAGTGTTAGTCTTTTGTTTCAATTGGAAGAAAACGGCAGCCGAAGCTCATCGAATGATTGTAGACGTTTATGGCGATAATGCTGTTTCCGATAAAACATGTAGAGAGTGGTTTCGACGTTTTAAAAATGGTGATTTTTCTTTGGAGGACAAAGAGCGTTCTGGACGGTCACGAGTATTCGAAGACGAAGAATTGCAGACATTGGTGGATGAAGATCCATGTCAAACGCAAAAACAAATTGCAGAAGCGTTAAATTGTGCTCAATCTGTCATTTCCGACCGTTTAAAAGCCTTAGGGAAGGTCTACAAGGAAGGAAAGTGGGTCCCATATGAACTCAAGCCAAGAGACATTGAAAGGCGGAAAACCATCTGCGAAATTTTGCTTGCTAGGCAACAAAGAAAGGGGTTTCTCCATCGTCTCATCACTGGGGATGAAAAATGGATTTATTTTGACAATCCTAAACGTCGAAAAACCATTTGTGATCCTGGCCAACCCTCAACATCGACGCCAAAGCGGAATATCCACGGAAAAAAGGCTTTACTCTGCATTTGGTGGGATCAGGAAGGTGTGGTATACTATGAACTGCTAAAAACTGGTCAAACAGTCACAGGAGATCTCTACCGACAACAAATTATCCGTTTGAGTCGAGCATTGCACGAAAAACGAGAACAATATGAAACGAGACAGCGTAAGGTGATTTTGCTGCATGACAATGCTCGGCCTCACGTCTCAAAAATTGTCAAGGAAACGATAGAAGCACTTCGCTGGGAAGTGCTACCACATGCGGCTTATTCACCAGACTGTGCCCCATCTGACTACCACTTGTTTCGGTCGATGGCACACGCACTTGCTAAAGAACGATTTAATTCGTACGAAGATCTCGAAAAATGGATCTCCGCCTGGATAACCTCCAAAGATGAATCATTCTTTCGACGCGGAATTCGCTTGCTGCCCGAAAGATGGGAAAAAGTCATCGCTAACGATGGACAATATTTTGATTAACGTACTTTTTCATTTTCTTTCATGAATAAAGCTATACTTTTTGTAAAAAAACGGACGGAACTTTCCGATTTACCTAATAATATTAGTCGTTTCAATGTTAGTTGAATAAGTAGTTAAGGATAAATAAGTATCTCTGACGGTGTGTATGCGTCAGAGATGAGTATTCATCCTTTATTAACCCTTTGTACACGAATGGTGACTGCGAGACACCATTAAAACTTGCCACACCATCATGTATAATGGCAAATGATTTAATTGCTGTAAATTTAATTGCAAGAAAAATGTAATTGTTGTAAGAACGAGTAATAGTAAAAGAACCCATACCCATAAGATAAAATAGATCAGATAGAATGAAAATATTCTAGGTCAGAAGGAATGTCTTTGAGTTAAAACATCTTCGAGTGCAAAGGGTTAATTCCAAAGAAAATACATACAATTTGAAGGGGTTGAAGTCACATTTATTAGATATCAATATCTTTTAATTATGTACGGACATTGCGTGCAAGTTGTTGCTTTTATACTGTGATTCCATCGTTTATATGTTTCACATAAATTGAAAATTATTGGAATGTTATTTACACGGAAACATATTCAGATACGAAAATCCGATTTTGATGAAACTTATGGGAACTTATAGTTCTTTGAAAAATATTTGACACGTGTTTTCTTTTTATCGGCAACCATCCACTTTGAAGGGGTGAGAACAGTCCTCAAAGTTGGGGTATTCTTGAGATATCTCGGAAATCAGAAGTCGAAAAAATTTGAATTGTTTTTAAATTGTGTGTTTTTCAATGGGAAATGTAGTCGTGCAAGAAAATTTAACAAAAGTTTTTCGTTTAAATAATAAAGCTTTAAGCCCCCATAAGTTTCATCAAAATCGGATTTTCATATCTGAATATGTTCCCTTGTAAGTATTCTATTTTAAACAAAACGATGTTCTAGTTTTAACGCGACAATAATATTCGGACACCTCGGAATGTAACAATTTGCGTGAGCTAGTGTGATATTTAATGCAATTGCGAGGTATGTTTAGAAACATTACAGTCTGTGTAAACTGTCTCGAGTCTCAGAAAATCAGTTGTGTTTAGATATTCGCTAAGTTCACTGGTAATAATGGGACGTAAGAGAAACACTTCGTACAACATAGGCCAACTTGTCATTTTTCACATTGCAAAAGGTGAATCGTATAGGAAAATTGCAGCAATGCTTAAAATTAGTAAAAGTACAGTGTGAGATATTATTAAAAGATTTAAGTATGAAGACCGGATAGAATCTATTCCGCAAAGAGGCCAACCAAAAATGTTGGACACGCGAGATAAAAGAAAAATTATAAGAAAGATACAGAAAGATCCTACATTAAGTGCACCGAAATTAGCTGCCGAATTATTAGAAGAGACTGGAAAGGAAGTGCACCCCCAAACAATGCGCAGAGCATTAAAAGAATGGGGTTATAATGGACGAGTTGCTCGGAAAAAACCGTATGCGAATGAAACTAATAGAAAGAAAAGATTAAATTTTGCGAGAGAATTTGTTTTAAAAGAAGATACGTGGTGGAATGACGTTATTTTTAGCGATCAGAGTAAATTCAACACTTTTGGATCGGATGGGCGAAGAATGGTGTGGCGAAAGAAAAGTGAAGAATTCAAAATTAAAAATACGAAGCCGACTATAAAACACGGAGATGGAAATGTACTTGTATGGGGATGTATCTGAACATTTGGAACGGGTGAATTAATTTTTATTGATAACATAATGGACAAAAATGTATACCTCAATATTTTAAAAAATAATTTACGTAAAAGTGCAATAAAAATGGAGATTCAAAATACATTTAAGTATTATATATTTGAAGAAATATTATTAAATTTTCTATCCTGCAAACTTTGACTGATTTAATAAATAAAAGAATGTATGCAACGGAAAAACAACAATTACAAATCTATATATGCAGATTAAAAGACATTTACCCGTTTAAATGCGTCAATGCTTATACCCGTTATACCCGTCAATGCACTGATTAAAACAATTTTGACGTCGCTATGCTTGTATGTAAGGAATTTGTGGAAATGTAACTATTTCAAGGACGAGTGATAGTACATTTACCCACGGACGTAAGATGAAGTAAATAATGTGAAATGAAAATATCCTAAGTCAGAAGAATGCCTAGGTTTTCGAGTCAAAGCAGGTTCGAGCGCAAAGGGTTGAATGTGATTTATGCCGAAGACTGTCAAGAATGAAATACTAGCTCACAAGAATTATTTGAATTTTTTCCCAAACTGTGTTTTTGTGCCCGAGTCCGTTGCATGAACAGCGTTTTCAAGTATTCTTTTTACGAATTTTCAAAGTTAGGAAAATAAAGGTTCCCTGGATGGAAGAATTTGATTAAAAAACTTTTAAATCCAAATAATACCCACTAAAATAAATGTTAGCAAGAAATTATCCTCGATTTTAGTAAAACTTTTTGAATTGTGTATTCTCTGTTTTAGTGTAATTTTCCAAAGATTTATACAGACTACAAAAATGAAAATACAGTTTCGCGAACAGTTAATGGCTTTTTAGTATCATTATACCTTAGTATAATATTCGAATGCAGAAATAGAAAATGTTAGTGTCATGTTCCTTTATTCGATCTCTAGAGAGTTTTGGGGTTTGTTCTACTTTTTCTCGAAATGTTATCGCTGTTGTCTCCAAGTGCCGAGCGAACACATTCGGGTCGTTGAATAAAATTGACTCTAGAGAAAATTATCAGGACTCCCCAACGATGAAAATGATATTAGAGAGGCAGAGTTTTACCAACACCCTCGCTACGAGAACAGGGGTAAACGCACGAGAGTTTCTCTTCCAATAACTGTTTCTATTTCCAACGGAACGAAGGCCGCAACTTTTTCGCGGCTCCATTTATTTCTAAATCGCTCAGTGTCAAGCTATTTCCTGCACGGAACGAAATTTACGCCAGAGAAAATGGAGTTCACAGGACGACGCTGAAAATTTGCCGACCCTTGTCGAGTCATCCGACGACGAGAAAGTCATTTCTCGATAAGAGTGCAGCTCGTTCGAATTTCCCGCCGTCTGGCACGGACCAATGTTCCTCGACAAGCCAATGTAATTATTCAATTTCTGATACGATACAGGTGGCTATACTATACATACAGTGAATCACGAAAGTATTCGAACGCTCTGAAATGAAAAGTTTGCCGCTTAAAAAATGTAAGTGATATTGCGAATTACAAAATACTCTTGTTCCTATAGTAATATATAAGTGTCATAACTATACATGTTAAATTTGAAGTATGTCCGACAACGTAAACATTACTTATGAAAGATTTCTTGGTAACGTCGAGTAAACAGATGTCACGAAAGTATTCGAACGACGAAACTTGTAGTACAAAACTTGGCTTTCTCAATTGGTGTTACACACTTCCCTTGTTCAGTGCTGCAAGTGTTAATAAGATTGTAAAATTCATATTAATAATGTATCGAAAAAAATCGGAGACAAGCATCACTGATAGAAAATTGATAATTAAGTGGCATAATGAAGGCAAGAGCTATGGCGAAATAGTACAATTGTTGGGGGAAAAGTAAATCTACCATTTATTACATAGTAAAAAAGTTAAAAACCACTGGAATCCTTCAGGATGAAGTCCGTTCTGGCCGGCCTAGGAAATTAACGAAGAGGGA
>CM052092.1:21571175-21585424 GCA_028453745.1 Agapostemon virescens | reverse complement strand
ATTTCAGAGCGTTCGAATACTTTCGTGATTCACTGTATATTTGTCTAGAATTTGTCTAGACATCGCGTCTGGGTCTATACCCTGTCTACCTCCTAAGGGTCATAGTCGTTTTACTAAAAATAGTCTGTATTTGCGGTCACATCGGATCCGGGTTATCGTTATCTTCGAAGGATCGCTTTATTAAACAGCGTCTAAAAGGTACAAACACCAATTCTCGTAAAAATCAGATAATTTTGTAACTACCCAACCGTCGTGTCGGTCCGGTCTGTTATTTTTAACTTGCTATTTAGATTCGTAATCAGAACTTCCGAAAACATACGGATATCGATGTTTGCGAAAATTGGATAACTTTTCCAATTACCCGTCTGCCGTATCGAATTCGCCTTTTTGTCGTTTGAATTTTTAGATTCGTATAGGCATTTACGGATCTGTGCAATTCGTGCAATGGTTTATTCGCATCTTCGGAAGAGTAAGCTATATCGGTAATTGGAGCTGCATTAAATACCTATGGTACTGGATATATCGTAATTTTGTTATGTTATATGTGCCCATAATTATGAAAGTAGTCTAAGTCAAAATTAAAAAAAAAAATGATTTTATCAGTTATTTCACACCACATTATTTTAAACTAAGTTTATTTAATGTAATTTTTACGATATCGTCAAAAATGAACCATTAGATAGTGATTGTAAATTCAACATTATATGGAATTCATTTAGTGTTAATTATGAAAGTGGTCTAAGTAAAAAATTTAAAGAAATTATATAAACATAACTCGTAAATGGCGCGTGGCTCTCTGTATATGGAGGATATAACTACTCAAAAACACATAATAGCTTATAGTGATGCTTGTTCAGGCCAAAATCGTAACATTAAAGTAGCGTTGACATAGATGAAAATTGCTCAATCATCAAATAATAATATTGAAACGGTAGACCATAAATTTTTGGTATCGGGATGTTTGGTATTCCTTTCTACCGAATGACCGTGATTTTGGGTTGATAGAAATGAAAATGAAAAAAGCAAATTACTTATACAACCCTGAGCATTATTATGAATTGATAGAAAAGTGTAGAAGAAGAAATACATTTTCAATAAAACGAATGTCGCAGCCGGATTTTATTTCAACGAAATCACTAGAAGATTCAATAACAAGGAGAGTAAAAAATACCGCGGGCGAATCTGTCTCTTGGCTGCAAATTCAATGGATGAGATTCTTGAAAAATGAACCTTATGAAATGGTCTATAAAACTTCTTTAGATGATTCTAAATTCCACGTTTTGGATCTTTCACCTAAAAGAGGAAGACCAAAAATATACGGAAATGTTAAATTACTTCCATTATACACCACCACTAGATCAGTAACGGAAGAAAAACATAAAGATATTATATGTTTACTACCATACATCCCTCCAGCTTTTCAGGAACATTTTAAGAATCTTAAAAACTCGAAATGATAAAAATGAATTACTTTTTAAAAATAATTAATAAATGTTCATGAATTATTTCATTAAAGTTATTGTTTCAAATAAAACTCATAGTTCTTTATTGCTTTAAGTAATTTATAGGACACTCAGTTAATTTTGAAAATGGTCTAAGTCAGTTCAACCTTTAAAAACAACATTTTCGTATGAAATTCACACAAAATTTCATATTCATAATAAATTTCCATTAACTAAGACTAATAAAATTATAAATTAAAATGTCGCATAATGTAAAAATATTTTTTAATTTATTCAAATGCAATTTATTAAATATCTCGCAACAAGAAATATATGACTTACACCACTTTCACAATTATGGGCACAATTACCCATATTTCAAGTTTTCTTATGTCAATTAATTCCTGAATCGCGACGATTTTCCGAGTTTTCGGAACAAGTTTGTTGGAATTCGTTGATTCATACCGCCGTGACCCATGCTTGAGAAAAAGTTTGATTGACCTCGCGATTTTGTTATCGATTCCGCAACAGCAGGCACGAAGTATTTTTCAAAATATTAATCTCGGTTCCGATAGCGGAATTACTTCGTTGCTAGATTCTTTTCTGTTGAAGACTTTCAGTGATACAGATGTAGACTGACTTTTCTCGGTCCCCTCGATATAGAAAATGTCTTCGAGGTAAAGTCCCAAGTGGACGTGGACCTCAAGAGAACTTCTCATTGATTTTAACGAGGTTGAAATACACTATCAAGGTTTTTAGAAGAAACTGCTTATCCCTATATGTGACCGTATAACTTTCAAGTCACACCTTATCGGGTTCCGGGGCTCAACCTTCCTACACCCCCTCCTCTTCCTCGAGGAAACCTAACCCCGCTATAACGAAAATTCTTTTAAAGACGATTTTAAAACCCAAAACGTAGTGTGATACGAGTAAACATTTCCTATTCTGTTCTCTTTCAGTGATACAGATGTAGACTGACTTTTCTCGGTCCCTTCGATATAGAAAACAATCTTCGGGAAAAATGGGGGAAAAGTCCCAAGTAGACGTGCCCAAAACGCGTCCTCCGATTTCCTAACCGTCCTAAGCCTTCAAGAGCCTCGCGAAGAGAGTAATCGAGAAGTCGACAAGGTTCCAATCGCCTGCAAGATCAAGCAACGATCCTCTAATTGCGAGAACAAAAATTCGATCACCTAGATCGACCGAATAGGTATTTTTTGTTGAACGAAACAGACTACCTCGATCGGAGTAGTTTGAATATGTAAGGTAACTGTGTGTTTTGGGGCCAGGTTCGAATAAATTCGAGAGATTCATTAACCCTAATCGCGAGAATGCGCGCAAACGAAGGTCCGGTGCCAGATACTGTTCTTGGCACGCTGGTTGCTTACGGAAAATTCCCTTCCTCGGATCGAGCAAACTCGTGGAAATTATAAACACACCCGAGGCACGTAGAAAACGCGATGCGAGTGTCCTCTGCTTCCCTAAACGCTTCCTCTTCTCTGATCTCCTCTGCTAAGCGTCCCCGTCTCTTTATACCATCGCCGAAACGTTAACGGGAGCAACCCTCTCAACGTCCTGACCCAGCTACGCTGGATCTTGGCACCCTGGCCAATCCTCGATTTCCTTTTTCCTCGCTCGATGACACTCCAGGCCTATTATCGACAGATTGTTAAGGCGGAATAACGCCGGGAACTTCCTTACCGAGTCCCGTTTAAAGCGTCACGTATCCGCGCCGACGTCGTGCATAAGAAGCTAAATTTCCGAGGCGTGCCCTAAATTCAACCTCTCGTCGCTGAATTCTCGAAAACAGACACCCGAGATGAGATTTCGATGGGGAGACACCGAACCGCATCAGTTTCGTGTAACAAAGTCTCGATACAAGTAGGTACGACGACTGAATCCAAGGTCGTGCTTACGAGACAAGCCGTAACGTCCGCCATTGCGTTTAGTAATTTATCTGTTCGGTCTGTTCGTGTTATCGTACGAGAACATGTAAATGCTATTAATTACTATCATTAAACTTTCATTAAACAATTAGAATATTGTAATGGACAAGGAATCATTGCTTTAACACTTTTATTGCCATGTTACCTATACAGGGTGGTTGGTAACAGGTGGTACAAGCGAAAAGGGGGTGATTCTACATGAAAAAGTAAGTCGAAAATATAGAATAAAAATTTTTCATTTGAGGCTTTGTTTTCGAGAAAATCGACTTTGAATTTTCGCAAAGTACGCGTGCACTTGATCATATCTCGTTATAACGGATCTCACTATAGATCGTTGTCTCGATGGGACACGTAAATTACAAAGTAATCACAAAGTTTATTATTACAAAAATTGCTGAAAATGTTGCCCATTCTGCCGAACACGTACTTCTGCTCTTCTAATTAAATTTCTATGAACACTTTCTAACGTATTCGATTGTTTTAAAGTATAAAATTTTAAAATTCAAAGTCGATTTTCGATGACGGTATAGATTCGTGAACGGTTTAAATAAAATTCATGGAAATTGTACAATTTTACAACGTTCACCAGGCTATGTCAGTTATTAAGAGTTTCTCTATACTACAGAAATTAAACCGCGCAAAGTTTAAATACCACCGGTGGAGTAGCTTCGTTTATTCTTATTGCGAAGAATCGTCTCCAAGTTAATCTGGATGTGTGGGAACCGACCGGTTCGGTGCGTTCGCGTCGAATTTTCCATTTCCTCGGTCACAGAAACTTTACCTCCTGGATTAAGAGGATCGTTACTGGCCTCGACAAAATACTCAATTTTATACGGCACAGTGCAATGAAGTTGCGCCGAACTTTCAACTCGGAATGAGACCCCCGCCCCGGCCCGCTCCAATTCGACCTGATTCGAAAGTTGGCAAATTACGACTTGGAGAAATAAATCCGGAACTTTTTCGGGTAGTTTCATAGATAAGATGTAGATAAGGTAACTGTAAACGAAAGAATTGTTGATAAGGTAACCCGATATGTAAACCACGAGCGAACAAGTGGTAACATGTCGCTTATTCGTCCAGAAACGGCCAAAGCGCGACAATATTAGGTTGTCCCATAAGTTTCTTCCACGCCACGCTATGAGTGACTCTAAGTGGCTGTTTTTATATAAACATGCAGGCTTATCTATTAGCCGTTTATGGCATCGGTTCCAGTCGTCCCAGAGCTCTTTCAATGTACGTTTCGTTGGTGACAAAGTCTCTTTTAGAATCTTTTCTGCACCGTTCAATATGGAGAGCCAAAAGAAGCATTTGTGGCATGTTATGCTTCATTGCTTTAAAACAGGCAATAATGCAAAGGACACTGCAGACGAGATTTGCAACGTTTACGGGAGTGGTACCACGACTATTAGGACCGTCCGCAATTGGTTTAAAAAATTTAGAGCTGGCAATTTCGAGTTGAAAGATGAAGACCGCAGCGGCCGCCCAACAACGACGCATACGGACATTATCAAGACTGTGCTCACTGAAAATCCGTGATATAGTGTGCGTGAGATAGTGGATGCCACTAATATTCCCAAGACAACGGTACATAAGCATTTAATCAAGATAGGATATGCGAATCGATATGAAGTTTGGGTTCCACACCTATTGACGGAGACCGGCCTCATGAACCGCGTCTCTACGTGCGATTTGCTTCTCCAGCGACATGAAAGGGATCCTTTCTTAAAGAGGCTTGTCACTGGAGACGAGACTTGGATTTTATACAAAAACGTGCATCGAAAACGCACTTGGTCTAAGGAAAATAGTTCTTTTGTGCATTTGGTGGGACTGGAAAGGTATAGTGTACTACGAGCTCCTTTCTCAAGGTGATACGACAATGCTGACAAATATTGCAATCAACTGGATCAATTGAAAGCCACCATAGCAGAAAAACGGCCAGATTTGGCGAACCGACGAGACGTCGTTTTCCATCACAACAACGCAAGACCGCATGTTGCGTTGGCCGTAAGGCAAAAATTCTTACAGATTGATTGGGGCGTTCTACCTCATCCTCCGTACTCCCCAGACCTTGCTCCACCCGATTATTACTTGTTCATCTAGTTAAAAAATTCTCTTCGTGCTAAATCTTTCAAATCCATAAGCGAAATAAAAACGCACCTAAATGAATATTTTGCAAATAAGCTTCAACAATTTTGGAAAGAGGGCATAATGAGGCTTCCTGAGAGATAGAAGAAGGTTATAGAACAGAACGGTTCATATATAACATAATAAATCCACCGTAAACAACAAATATCGTGTATTCATTTCGCATAAAAAAAGGGAAGAAACTTATGGGACACCCTAATATTTGAATCGCTTCGTATCGGAAAATTGACCGCGGTATACGACGCATTGACGACGCTTTATCGTAGAAGGTAGAAGCTTCGTGAAAATATAATAGTTTAGCCAATTAGCATTAAAAATATGAAATGTTGGCAAGCATGATATCGGCACCGTTAGCTCTCGCGCAAGATCCGCGGGAATCTTGAACTTCCTCGTAACCGCATTAAATTTGACGAGATACGAAGTCCTATAACCCACCGCCACATTTAGAACAGTAATATGCATAAACGGATTGTCCCACAAACTTGTAAGGGTTAAGTTTACCATGACGGCTGATTAACCGCTGCCAGAAGGGGGCAACCTCGCTTGCTGGACTCTGTCCAGTTCTCCCGTGCTAACAGCAAATTTACGATTATTTCCACGACTGGTGGCCGGTGTTCCCGGCTAGACTGGCTCGCCGCAGACTTTTCAGCAAAACAAAAATCTTATACCCGCTGAAACGCCGGCGAATTTATGTGGACGACTGCGAACCACCTCGCTGGAATAATGCTCTAACACTTTAGCAACCGGCTGGAAAGCATACACCTTCTAAACTGTAACTTTGTAACAGTTCCGCGGAACGAGTTACCATTTACGCTAGGATTTTACTTGCAGCGAACCTCCGAGCAAGGGGGAACGATTTATTTTATCAAACTTTCACGATTTATTGCCAAACTCTGGAAGTTTGCACATTCGTCGCGCACGTAGTTGTACAACATTTAAATGGCAACGCGAGTACGTTGGCCGATCGGAAATTTTATACTAACTGATAAATCCAGAGTTTCTCATTACGAGACGAATATTTATCCAAATTTGTTTCCCTCAGAACACTGTAATTTGGAAATTCTCTAGGATGCGTACTTATCTCTACGGATAAAAACAAAATACCGTTAAAATGACGGATAACCTAGTTTCATAGTTGATCGTAATAAACCGTTCTTTTTATAAAATTACTTTTCTGCTGACAAATGTCAAAATAGTTGGAACGTAGATATTAAATAAGCATTAAAATTCAACGGAGTTATTCTTCGATGGCTTCAAACTTAAATCTCTATGGGGCCGTGTAAGTTTTAACCCTTTGAGGACGAGTGTCGTCATATTGGCGACATCAAGTCACCATATTCGATCCTGAGAGTTTCAATAAATGTAATTTAATTATCATAATAACATAAAATCAATATACCTTCTAATTTTCACTCAGAACTAAAAATATTATTACAAGATTTAGCTTTCCAGCGAGAATATCTCCAATATTTTCAAAAATCTTCGTCCGCAAAGGGTTAAGACACATGTTAACATATCGACATTTTACCAAATGATTTTAGTTTTTTTTTGTAAGATAACGTGTACGTCTAAAATATATAATATGGCAAGTTACAACAATTAATTTTCTAAATAATACGAGGACAGGTGCTGTCAACGCTTAAATATTGATTACAATAGACACTTTGTAATCTTGATCAGGAGTCTAACTCGTTATATGTTAAGGTGTTGAAACACATATTAATACTTTACCGACCGGAAGCCTATCATTGGACTTTGAATAGTTGCACTGTAACAAAACGAAACCTAACAAACTGCTTTTACATTGTAATTTGTAACCAAATTATTAGATAACGTTATCGAAGATGTCATGTTGATTTACAATAAAAATTGCTGTCAGCGTTGAAAGATCCATTGAATAGTTTTCAATCATGAACAACGGACCTTGAACAATTCTGAAATACTCGCAGGTCGGTAAAGCGTTAATATAAAAGTTGTACGAAATTTGAATAAATGGAATATTGCAATAATTATAAAATAGTGCACATTAGTTTAGTTTACTCGAGATAATTTTACCATTAACACGTTGAATGCCGAGCAAATTTTGCGTGCTTCAGACAAGTTCCATTTGTTCCATTTGTTCTATTTATAGAAACGATCAACGTTATAAGAGAGAATTGTTAATTACTGAATAGTGAAGTTCTCGCCACATACTATAATCTGGTTAAGTTTGGCAGTACTAAATTAACGTTTAACGCTATAAAGTTCTTGATAATCATTCTTAACCCTCTATGGGGCCATGTAACTTTCAAGTCACACGTTAACATATCGACATTTTACCAAATGATTTTAGTTTTTTATTAGATAACGTGTACGTCTAAATTATATGTCTCCGAGGTAACAAACAACAATCTTGGCAACGGTTGGCAGCACCGTCAACCTGAAACATCACAGTAAATGCCTTGCGAATTGTCTGCAGATAGAAACCAACGGAACCATCTTGTGCAATTTACATTACTTGTGTTTCTATCTATTCTATCATGTTCTATTTGTTAAACAAAACGAGGCAATTTATATAAATAGCGTCCCTATTTGAACTTTGTCTGCGGCCCGCTACATGCTTAAACCCAGCATTGCTTGACATCTGCTGATGTAATTGAATCGATGAAAATTGACTACAATGAAGATAAATACAACCAATGCTAATAAAATGCAATTCGTTCCTCGAGAATGACGAATAATATTGTAGTTATTGTAGTATATTGTAGTACTATAATGTACCAGAATGTACTAGATTTCACTAGAATGTACTAGAATATACCATAATATACAAGAATATACAAGATTATACTAAAATATGCTAGAATGTGCCAGAATGTTACATACTATATCATAATATACCAGAACATACCCGATTATAATAGAAATGTAGCAGCATATTCTATAAATCATTAGAATGTACTAGAATATACAAGAATACACTAGAATGTACCAGAATATACTAAAATTTACTAGACTGTACTAGAATATACCATAATATACAAGAATATACAAGACTATACTAGAATATGCTAGAACGTGCCAGAATGTTACATAATCTATCACTATATACCAGAATATACCCGATTATAATAGTAATGTAGCAGCATATTCTAGAAATCATTAGAATGTACTAGAATATACCATAATATACAAGATTATACTAAAATTTATTAGACTGTACTAGAATATCCAAGAATATATTAGAATCATAATATTATATAATAGAATTCTATTATATTCTATGCATTAAACAAGACAAAGTGTACGTAATAGCTTTGAGTTTGTATATCAATAACAATTTATTTGTTTGCAATTTCAATAATTATTTTATTGCTATTTGTATATGATACAGTTTTGTCACTTCCAAGTTACAATAGGCTATTGTGATAGATTTTGGTATATTTATGATAATTCTTGTGCGTTCTTGTACTTTCAGAGTTATATATCGTATACCCGAAATATTGATACATAATCGCATATATGTAATAGAGGAATTAGAGTTAGACGCATTAGCGGTAACAGATCCGAAGATTCTTTATTAGATACTGACTCGGGTGAAGATAATCCAGTAGTATTTACCCGACGACGCATAAATATTATTGACAGTGACGATGAATTTAGTACCGAATCTTCATCAGATAATGAAAATATAGGACCACAAAAAATTGTTTAGCAATCGGTATCCCAGACGAATAATAGTTGTCATCGCCCTTGGAAAGGAGATTGCCCTAAAGACTCCGAAGGACCCTACTCTCCTGTGACCCATTTTCGAAAACTATTTAACAGTGAAATTATACAGCTAACTATACAAATTATACAGTTAACTGTATCGATACATATACACTGCAGTGTGATCCAACAAAGGTGTTCGAAAAATAAAATGTTTTCCAAAAAGAAAAATTTTTTAGGAATCTCGATATTATCGTTAGAACGTTGCAAATTTTCATTTCGTTAGATGATTAACGATGTTTCCTATTAAAGATAGATTCCAACAACTTTACAGAAACATTTACAAAGAAGGCAAGAAGAACCATCGTTTAATTGACGCAGAAGTAGGTATCTTCAGAGAGAAAAAGTTTTCGTAACAAGGAAAAGAAAAAGTTGGAACGAACAGAGAGGACAGGAAACTATTCCATCTCGCCAGATAACAAAGAAAAGAGGTATTCCAATCAGAAGTTGGCGAAAAGTTGCAGAAAAGAAACAATGATCGCGAGGTAACGATGTAAAGCTGAAACTGGGATACCGAGAAATGAGAAAACGGAAAGAATCTAAATATTGGTTATGTCAATACATAATCGAGCGTTTCTTTGGAAAACGAGTATTCTTATTTCCGAAAACGGAATTAATATTGAATACTAATTATCAAATATTTGAACATCTTGCATCACTTTCATCCAGCGCCAAGATGGAAAAATTGTAAAACGTTTTCTTGAATACTTTAAGAACCAACGCTTGGTAATCGATAAGTAATTTAACTCTTTACGGGCCGAATTTTTTTCTTAAATATATACAAATATATGCAACGGAAAATCAAGAATTACAGATTCAATTTTGCTAACAATTAAAAGAATTTTGTTTCAAGAGGTCATACAAGCTGGACTGATGAATAATTTGAAAGTAAAAATATAAAACGGACTATAAAATACAGTGATAAAAATGTGCTCGTTCGGGGCTGCACATCAAAAATGGAACTGGTAATCTAGTTTTTGTAGACTGTACAATAAACTAATTTATCTTAGCCTTTAACACTCCTGTGATGGCTCCTGTGAAACGACACTGAAAATTGTCAGATTATTATGCAATATAATTTGTGCATTACAAATGTTTGTAATTAAGAAGTTAGTAAAAACTGTTTACGTTAACGATTAACAATAACAAATTTGATATGCACGAAAGGAAATGAATCACGTGCAATGGAATTATTCTAGGACGGAAAAATGTCTCGAGTTACGAATTAAAACTGGATGGAGTGCAAAGGGTTAATATCCGAAGAAATAATTTATAAAAAGTGCAACGGAAATGGGAATGCGATTGAAATTTATAATTATGTAACAGCATTTGATCTATAATTACTCGAAACTGCTACGACAACGTTTACAGTCACATTTAAATTCAATTAAAAAATGGAATGAGTTAAATAAAAACGTTAGAAAAACTTGCATAATCTCATAAGAAGTATTAAAAGAACAACAGTGAGAATATTTGAAACATATGGTGCCATGCCTCAGCGATTGAGAGAGACCATTCGATCAGAAGGATGTTCTACAAAATATTTGATCAACTTTTGCGTGAGAGAAGCTAATGCAAAAACTATTGGTTTTATACAGCGCCCGGATATTGATATTGATACCATCAAACTCCGATATTGTTATGTTTAACTTGATAATATACTAACACTTATGAGGTACATTAACCGAGTTTCCATATCCGCGAATTTTACTACGAAAAAGGCACAAACGCTGCATATGCCAGGGAAAAAATTTGTGGCATTTACGGTCGCGTCGTTTAAGAATGATTATCATTAAATTGATGGCATTGAACATCGATTTATTATTGTGGAAGTTGATCAGATTGTAGCACGAGTTGGAGAGCTTCATTATACAGTAAATAACAATTCTCTTTAACAACATTGATCACTTCTATGAAGAAATAAATGCAACTTGTCTGAAGACCAACGCCATTGCGTCGTTTAAAAATGATTATCACTAAATTAATGGCATTGAACGTCTATTTATTATTGTGAAAGTTGATGACATTGTAGTATGAGGTTCAGAGCTGTATTCTACAGTAACTAACAATTCTCTTTAATAACATTGATTGCTTCTATGAATTAAATAAATACAACTTGTCTGAAGACCAACGCCATTGCATCGTTCATGAATGATTATCATTAAATTAATGGCATTGAACATCGATTTATTATTGTGGAAGTTGATCAGATTGTAGCACGAGTTGGAGAGCTTCATTATACAGTAACTAACAATTCTCTTTAATAACATTGATTGCTTCTATGAATGAAATAAATACAACTTGTCTGAAGACCAACGCCATTGCGTCGTTTAAGAATGATTATCATTAAATTAATGACATTGAACATCGATTTATTATTGTGAAAATTTATCAGAATATAGTATGAGGTTGATGGCTTCATTATACAGTAACTAACAATTCTCGTTAATAACATTCATCACTTGTAGTAATGAAATAAATGCAACATGTTTGAAAACCAATGCCATTGCGTCGTTTACGAATGTTTATCACTAAATTAATGGCATTGAACATCGATTTATTATTGTGAAAGTTGGTCAGATCGTAGTATGAGGTTGAAAGCTTCATTGTACGGTAACTAACAATTCCCTTTAATAACATTGATCGCTTCTATGAATGAAATAAATGAAACTCGTTTGTAGTACACAAAATTCGCTCGGCGTTCAATGCGTTAAACAGCTTATACATTGCTGCATTTACAGTTTATCGATAAACATATTAATGTTCCGAGTACGAGTAACAGTAATTAATTTCACGTGTGCGAAGAAAATAAACTATGTACAATGAAACTATTATAGGGAAAAATAATGTTTCGATTTTGGAATGGAATTTCTTCGAGTGCAAAATGTTAAAACCTAGAATCATGGGTTACCACGATGGAAATTAACGTGTCGCGTATACCATTTTTTTTGTAAGAGTTGTCAAGAGCGTAAAAATATCTCCAATGACTGTGCAGCCAAAAGATCTACATTTACTTTACATTTTCGACGGCTGATACAAAACTGAAGACTTTTCTTAGTCCCTTCGGTCTGGCAAACGACATCGGGAAAAATGGCGGAAGTCCCAAGTGGACATGCCCAAGACGCACCCTCTCATTTTGCTTCGCTTAGCCTGTTCCCGAGGAAATATAGTCGTCCCAAACTTTCAAGGGTCTCTTAAAGCGGATAAATGTACGAAATTCCAATCGTGTAAAATACGATATTTCTGTCTCGTCGCAAATTTAGCTGACACCGTTCGCAAAATACAAATTACAATGTCCGAACATTAAAGCGATTCACTGTCCGTAAAGTGTCGTATTATTTTGACCAGCACTGTGCAGCTAATATGTGAAAGAGAGTGAAACTCTATCAAAGGGGTGGTATAAGATCAAGAGAAGGAAGCAGGTCGGGGGTAGAATGAGAGACAAAGGCACACGATAACGCAGCGTACGTAGCGCGGGGGTGGGTTCTTGGTTCCTCTCTCTTCCTCTCTCCCTCTCACCCTGTTTCTCTCTCTCTCTCTCTCTCTCTCTCTCGGTCTTCCTATCTTCACCCTCCCAACCCTATTTCACCCACGGTCCCTCGGTCTCTCTTTCTCGCACCCTTCCCTCGCATTCTGGTCTGCACCCTCCTCCCATAATGTGTGTCGGTGGGTCGATCGGTATCTGGGTCGCGGGTTTTGGCAGTGCGAGCCCAACCCCCATCCCTCCCTCGCGATCATCCCTCCACTTGAGGACGCGGTGCTGTGCTATATCCGCTGCGGATTTACGCAGGAGTTTCATTTCGCTTCTTTTCTCCTGTGCCGCGCGCCCGGCCATCGATTAATCTCGGTAAACAATCGAGACTGCCGGGGAATCGTCGGCAGTCCAGATTATCGGATTCACTCCCCAACTGGCACGGTTTTATTTTCAGTCTTTCTTCCTCTTTTTTTTTCCTTCACGCGCGAAAAACTCCAGCCGTCTTCTGTGATTTTGCACTTTACGCTTACTTAACTGTATCTGTTAAGATAGTTTATCAGTTATGCATGTTCATGGTCGGATCGCGATACCGTGCTGCACAACGGTTCCACCAATCCGACGATGCAACGAGTGCGCTGCTCAATCGATTGCGAGAAATCAGCGGTTTCCTTCGAAACGAAATGGAATAAAACGAGTTGTGTGCGAGGTATTAACGAAATAGTTTTTTTATTCCGAAGGCCCATGTATGCCATTATGTATGGAACATGACACCGTTGAAATGTTCGCCGCGGCTTCGCACGGTGGACACGGATCGGAGAGGTCCAATTTTCAATGACTCTGCCGCGTATGTAATAAAATTTGTGAGATTTAAAACATTTTTTAGATACAGCGTAATTCCTACAAATGAAAACGTTTAGAAATGATCCGCAAACTAATGAGAGTACTGGAAAGTGACTGCGTAACGCTAGATTTGTTCCGACCTTCTGCTACTTTCAACAGCGAAATCTGCCGACCGCAAAGGGTTAAGAAAATCTTCTTTTTATCTGGAAGGTCCACATATGGCATTATACTGGGTTAGTTACCAAACGTTTGCACCTCAAATATCTTTGTTCTTTCTAAAGATACGTAAAATATGGTAAGCACAAAGTTGAATGGTACAATGGGGCTGACACGATGCTATAAAACAATTTTGTTTTTATGTCATTTCTTTAGAGATATCAAGGTCACCTTGACTTTTTTAAATGGAACCACCCTTTCTTAAACACCTACAATGATAGTCCCTTTCATTATGAATTCAGTGGCTATATGTATTATTCCAAGGTCATTCGCGGTCAAGGACAGAAAAAACGTATAAGATTTAAAATATGAAAGCAGAATACGTTTATAAAATAGTAAGTAAATAATAAACATACTATGGTCGTAGTTAAAGTAAACATATTAAGGTCCTTCAATGTTACTGTTATTCAGCATTCTTATTTACTATCAATATGTTTC
>CM052092.1:21532951-21557022 GCA_028453745.1 Agapostemon virescens | reverse complement strand
CACCTTGCGACGCCTACTGTTCACCGTTAAAGCTTATAGAAAATCCAGAATGTCGATAAAACTCATTATCTTTCAGCCACCACCATTTAGCTTACCGATTTCTTTAGTCCGGTAAGCACATCGTACAAGACGAACCCCCTCGTAGCAGGCAGTTTCTCCAAAAAGCCGTTTCTTCCCATAAAATATTAAATACTTTATTTCTTTACAACCCACTGCTGGTCACCAGACATTATTGTTTTCGCTCGCTGTGCAAGACAAGGCGCTTTTCGGGGTTATTATCTGGCATGGTTGATTCTCTAGATAAGCGGTTTCCTCGCGCGTCGTTTGTAGGTATTAGGTCAATCGGAAAGTTCTGTCTATCTAGCGTCGAGTAGCCGTAGCTCGAACTGTGGGTAACTATAACCTCTAAAGTAAGGCTAACTTTTTAGTTTGAACATCTGTTAATAAAACTCAGTAAACAACAATTTACGCTTGCATCAATAACTTCGTTTTTTTCTACATTGAAGATGTCGGAATTTCAGCCGAATAAGCGTCATTTGCGCAAAGTGTTAGTCTTTTGTTTCAATTGGAAGAAAACGGCAGCTGAAGCTCATCGAATGATTCTAGACGTTTATGGCGATAATGCTGTTTCCGATAAAACATGTAGAGAGTGGTTTCGACGTTTTAAAAATGGTGATTTTTCTTTGGAGGACAAAGAGCGTTCTGGACGGCCACGAGTATTCGAAGACGAAGAATTGCAGACGTTGGTGGATAAAGATCCATGTCAAACGCAAAAACAAATTGCAGAAGCGTTAAATTGTGCTCAATCTGTCATTTCCGACCGTTTTAAAGTCTTAGGGAAGGTCTACAAGGAAGGAAAGTGGGTCCCATATGAACTCAAGCCAAGAGACATTGAAAGGCGGAAAACCATCTGCGAAATTTTGCTTGCTAGGCAACAAAGAAAGGGGGTTCTCCATCGTCTCATCACTGAGGATGAAAAATGGATTTATTTTGACAATCCTAAACGTCGAAAAACCATTTGTGATCCTGGCCAACCCTCAACATCGACGCCAAAGCGGAATATCCACGGAAGAAAGGCTTTACTCTGCATTTGGTGGGATCACGAAGGTGTGGTATACTATGAACTGCTAAAAACTGGTCAAACAGTCATAGGAGATCTCTACCGACAACAAATTCTCCGTTTGAGTCGAGCATTGCACGAAAAACGACCACAATATGAAACGAGACAGCGTAAGGTGATTTCGCTGCATGACAATGCTCGGCCTCACGTCTCAAAAATTGTGAAGGAAACGATAGAAGCACTTCGCTGGGAAGTGCTACCACATGCGGCTTATTCGCCAGACTGTGCCCCATCTGATTACCACTTGTTTCGGTCGATGGCACACGCACTTGCTGTAGAACGATTTAATTCGTACGAAGATCTCGAAAAATGGATCTCCGCCTGGATAACCTCCAAAGATGAATCATTCTTTCGACGCGGAATTCGCTTGCTGCCCGAAAGATGGGAAAAAGTCATCGCTAACGATGGACAATATTTTGATTAACGTACTTTTTCATTTTCTTTCATGAATAAAGCTATACTTTTTGTAAAAAAACGGACAGAACTTTCCGATTTACCTAATACAATTCGTACCTTCGAAGGAGCTTTAGTCTCGGCGGTCACCTTACCCTTTCCCCGCAATGCTAAAACCAATCAACCAAGGTGATTGTTTCCCTCGCTAACCCCGAAAAACGTAAAATCCACGAATCCGCTTGGATCGTGTCATATTCCCTAAACCCAAGTTACTTGCTATCAAAAATAACACTCGAAAACACTTGAAAACCGTCTCTCGAAGAGAACTCTTCGAAAACATCTCTCGACAAGGAAACCTCACCGTTAATCACATATCTCGCCTGTAATCGTTGCGAAGTTGTTGCGTTTGAATTTAACACATTGCGTACAGCGTTCTGCGCATTCAACGCGCTCCCAGGGCCCGCACATTTTTTAACGCTCCAGAAGCATGCTTGGCAAGCAATATGATGTATATATGCACATTTTTAATTTGCATTTGGTATTACATTCACATAAAGTTTTCTTAAATATTACTATATATTTTATACATCTATTTATTATATAAGACTTTTTATATTTTAACAATTATTTATTTTACAAACTTGAATAATGCTTTAGAGCGTGACATCTGGTTAAAAAAAATTATCAGTAACAGATTGAAAGTGTAAATGATTTTTAAAAAGCTGTTTCCTTACAAATTAAAACACAAACTTTGAAATAACAAAATGTACAACAATAAAACACTTTATATGGTACAGTAGACGATTGGCACGGATCTACCAATACACTGGGTATACTGACTGATTGTTTTTACATGCTTGGAATGTCAACATTCAATTATTTTGCTTATCATTTGTGACATGAATGCACAAGGCTTCACTACCCTGGTAACGTAACAAACACATTTTGTCTCTAGTTGCTTAAATCATCGATTCAGTCGAAGAAACATGAAAACGAGATGTCTCGTGAACCGTACGCAATGTGTTAACATAGAGAATTTACGTTTGTTTCGAATATCTCCCCAGTCATTGAACAAAGTATCATCCCTGTCGTCTAAACGGATAGCAGGGAATCGTTTCGAACTGGTGTTGTCAAGAAATTTTAGTCGAAGATTTACGACCTTCGGCGACGCCGAATCATTATCCGCGTCACAACGCGACACGCTGTTCGACGGATCATCAGATTTTTCTTGCGACCGACGCAACCGGATGCAATTTTCTTTTACCGTTTTCTCGTTTTACCGTCGGCTAATCGACTCACGTCTCTCGAGTTATGCACCCCATTGTCAGCGGACGCGAAACGCGATGGCGGTCCGTCGATCCGACGACAAATTGACGTCGGACACTGGTATCAGATTAATCTTTGTCTTCTGAGCAGCACCTGAGATGTCGGATTAATCATTGTTTTGTTAGAGGATGAGCTGCACATTTCGAATACTCTTGCCAACGTTGCATATCGGATTACTTGTAAATTACTAACGTTTTCTAATTTCTAACAAAATATGTTATAACAGCGAGTTATTTGTCGACCGTTTGCATTGTACTCGTTTGTGTAATTATTAGACTGCAAATTGTTCGGCGTCGTGACAGGGCTCAACAGCAATAGCGAGCCCTACTCTAACGCACGTCTCACCGCACTTGTAAGGTGATCTGAGAAAAGAAAAGGGCGGTAATCAGTTGACCGGTACACGAATTGTAACTGAATTCATGGACTTTAATGTTAACATTTTACCGACCGGCAATTATTTCAGAATCTTTCAAGTCCATCATTGAAAAATTTTTAATGGAGCCCTCAACGCCGACAGCAATTTTTATTGCGAATCAACAAGGCCTCCTAAGTAACGTTATCTAATAATTTCGTTAAAAATTACAATGTAAACGCCGCTTTTTAAGCCACATTTTGTTATGGAGCAATTATTAATAGACTTCCGGTGGGTAAAGTGTTAATATACATTCCTGACTAGACCGTTACTCTGTATTACAATGTTGTCTTGAACTTATAAATGAACGCGTAAAGTATAATAAACCAACGTCGTAACGTGGCGTAGAATTCAAACAGCGTCTGTCGCGTACGAGTAAAACAGCAGCGCGGGCGTCGCAGTACCAAATACTTATAAAGGGTGTCCCAAAATTAACGCAAGATTTGAATTTGCCGCCATTTTTGCAGTAAATTTTTGGCAACCTTGAATAAAGAACAATTTGACAGCTGAGAGTTTAGGGTTAGTAAAAATGGAGCTTTATACGATACAACAACGTGTTGTCATTATTGAACAATATTTAAAAAATAATGAAAGTTTGGCGGCCGCAATTCGAAAATTTTATACAAAATATGGTCAAAATAGTGTTTTAACCTCGCTAACTGTGAAAAGATTAATTGAAAAATTCAGGGAGACTGGATCAGTTGGAGTTCAAACCGTTCAAATGTCAATATCGAAGCAGTGCGTGAGAGTGTTGGTGAAAACCCAGGAACATTAATTCGGCGTCGTGGACAAGAATTGCAAATTTCAAGAAGCTCTCTACAGCGTATACTCACAAAAGATCTGTGTCTCCATGCTTACAAAATTCAATGAACACAACAACGGAAGCCTAATGACCATGAACAGCGAAGAGAGTTCATGGAATGGATTATTGAACATCAACAAGTGGATGCTGATTTTTCGAGCAAAATCATCCTAAGCGATGAAGCACATTTTCACCTTGATGGCTTTATTAATCGCCAAAATTGCCGTGTTTGGGGTTCGGAGAACCCACATGTGATTGTCGAACAACAAATGCACCCACACCGTGTCACTGTTTGGTGCGGATTTTGGGCTGGAGGCATCATTGGACCATACTTTTTTGAAGATGAGGCTGGTCAAGCAGTAACTGTTACTGGTGCTGGATATCGCGACATGATAACACAGTTCTTTCTGCCGAAATTGGATGCTATTAATGTGGCCAATATGTGGTTTCAACAAGACGGTGCCACATGCCATGCAGTCAGTGAAACAATTCAATTACTGCACGAGACATTTCCTGGTTGTGTACTCTCTCGTTTCGGTGATCAGAATTGGCCCCCTAGATCGTGTGATTTAACACCATTAGATTTCTTCTTATGGGGTTATTTGAAGTCAAAGGTCTATGTCAACAAGCCCACAACCACCCGTGAATTACAAAAGGAAATTAAACGCTGCATCAACGAAATTCAGCCACAATTATGCAGAAAGGTCATGAAAAATTTCGACAAAAGAGTGCATATGTGTCAGCAAAGCTGTGGAGGTCATTTGCTCAATGTGTTATTCCATAAATAACCCTATCCTATGTACTTTATGATTCAATGAAAAAATAACAATCTAAAGACTAAAAACTGTGTTTTCTGTTTAATTCAAACCTTGCGTTAATTTTGGGACACCCTTTACTAGTGCTCATTGATCCACCACCAATGAGCATGTGCAACGATTTATGTAAACCATGATTGGTTTCTTAATTTGTCGCCCACCCTGCACTGGTGGGGTGAGACTAGCAGCGAAATTTCCCCAAGACGGTACATCGCAGGTATCGTCTCGAGGATGGTCGCGCTCTTGCTAATGTCCGGTGATGCACATATGGAGGTTTATGTCGCTGTTTTGGACGCGCTGTCTTGGACGCGCGTACAAAGTCGCTGTCTTGG
Organism: Agapostemon virescens; assembly: GCA_028453745.1. NCBI lineage: Eukaryota > Metazoa > Arthropoda > Insecta > Hymenoptera > Halictidae > Agapostemon > Agapostemon virescens. Next base: position 21,551,822 of record CM052092.1, on the reverse strand, counting down.
ACGCACACGTGTCCACTAAGAACGACCCTAATAAATGCACGTTCCGAGTTTTGGTAAAATACTACCTAACGCATCTGGCATTCAGCTGAATGGTCCCTCAAAAATAGCGGAACGTCGGAGCCCGTGCCATAAACCTCTTCATTCATTAAACATATTCTTAAGGCGCTGTCGCGTCTTAACACAAATTTTAACCATTTTTTTTTTTATAAAAAGGTGCATATGTGTGTAGAGCGGAACTGTAAAAATATATAAAGAATTCGAAAGTGTCATTGTATTATTTTGAACTAATTTAGATTATTTAATACATTGTTGACTGGTCACGAGTTAACTCGTGTCTTCAGGCCCAAAAACGTTGCTGACCGGCTACGAGTAAGCAACGTTGGGTCAGTGCGTTCTCGAAGAGCATAGAGTATAATTGTTGTTGCCTTTCTTCTCATAAACTGCATTTCCTTTGATGCATTCAAAATTTACTGTTACTATCAGCTACAACATAAACCGAGATACAAACAATTTCTACCGGAAGTAGCTAGGGAATGGATAACTATAAATTCCAATGAACGTAGCATAGTACACGATGCTTCCTTTCGTATTTTAAAACGGTTTTTCGCAATGATAACCCTTCAGGCTTTTCGGACAACCAAGAAATCGCGTTTTAGGAAAAGTAGTCACTGACAGAAAAACAAATCCAACTACAACGCCTACAGTCTGCTCTTCGAAAGGAAAATGCATCGAAACGATATACAGTGAATAACGAAAGTATTCAAACGGAAAGGATTCGGACGGATGAAAAGTTTGACGTTGAAAAAACATAAGTCATATTACGAATTACAAAATACTTTTATTTCTGTAATAACACATAAGTATCATGATTATACATGTTAAATTTGAAGTGTCTCTGATAACGTAAACAATACTTATAAAATGTTTCTTGGTAACGGCATCTAAATGAACGCCACAAAAGTATTCGAACAACTAAATGAATAGTACATATTTTAAACAACTATAGTGTTTTAATATTTTCTCGGACCACCGTGAGCACTTATTATGGCTTGCAACCGTCGTTGCATGCTGTCAACCAAATTTTCAGTAATATCTTTTTTTATATTGTTCCAGACGTCCAAAATTCTGGTCTTTAATGCTTCCTTGGAATTAATACTATGTTTACTAAGTTATTTGCCAATTTCTGCCCATAAGTGTTCTATGGGGTTAATGTCCGGACTTTGTGGGGATGTTTCTAAAACGTGGGGTACGTTGTATATGATCCATTCTTTAACAATACGTGTGGTATGTTTTTGGATCATTGTCCTGCTGAAAATGAAAATTGTCTACTACCCCTAATTTTTCCGCACTTTGCTGCAAATTGTCTTTCAATATTTGCATATATTTATATTTATCTAATATTCCGTCGATAATGACGAGGTTTCCAACACCACTGGCCCCCATACATCCCCATACCATTATCGACCCACTCCCATGTTTCACGGTTGGTCGTAGATTTTTAAGATCCATCTCTCTATTTGCTTTTCTCCAAATTTTATGACATCCATCTGAGCCAAATATGTTAAATTTGCTCTCGTCCGAAAAAATTACGTGTTTCCAGAAGTCCTTATCCTTGTTGACATAATTTTTAGCGAAACTTAATCTCTTCTGTTTATTGCATTTGTTAATAAATGGTTTCTTTCGAGGAATACGACCATGAAAATCATTTTTACGGAGAATTCTTCGACAAAGTTCAGGATGAACTTGTTTTCTGAAGCTATCAGCAACTTGTATAGCAAGTTTTGCTGCAGAAATTGTTGGGTCCTTTTTTATTTCACGCACAATTATATTCTCTTCCCTCTTCGTTAATTCCCTAGGCCGGCCAGAACGGACTTCATTCTGAAGGATTCCAGTGGTTTTTAACTTTTTTACTATGTAATAAATGGTACATTTACTTTTCCCTAACAATTGTGCTATTTCGCCATAGCTCTTGCCTTCATTATGCCACTTAATTATCAATTTTCTATCAGTGATGCTTGTCTCCGATTTTTTCGGTACATTATTAATATGAATTTTACAATCTTATTAACACTTGCAGCACTGAACAAGGGAAGTGTGTAACACCAATTGAGAAAGCCAATCTTTACTGTTTGTCAAATTCAAGGATTGTTTTGTACTACAAGTTTCGTCGTTCGAATACTTTCGTGACATCTGTTTACTCGACGTTACCAAGAAATCTTTCATAAGTAATGTTTACGTTGTCGGACACACTTCAAATTTAACATGTATAGTTATGACACTTATATATTACTATAGGAACAAGAGTATTTTGTAATTCGTAATATCACTTACATTTTTTAAGCGTCAAACTTTTCATTTCAGAGCGTTCGAATACTTTCGTGATTCACTGTACATGTGCAAAACTTGTTGCGTACCATTACACGCAAGCGATTGCTACACAGTTCATCGTACCAAAAATAAATATTGAAAGTTAAATATTGAATAGAATTTATCCAAGTTCATTTATATTGTTTTACTTCCACATACAATTACGAAATACCATTCAGAGAGGTCTGAACTTCAGAATATCCGTTCATTACCATTCGTTGCTTGTCGAAGGTGTCCTCCGAAAGTGTCAAGGTAGAATATTAGAATATTAGAATATTAGAAATTAACCATGTACAATATAACTATTCTTGGTAAAATTCAGATTTTAACGGAAAATATAGGAAAATATAAGGTGTGCTATCTTTTTGTCCCGGAGTATACCTGTAAATCCTCTTTATACTGAGAAACTTCGATGAATGAAGCGTTTTCATACTTTCTGAAACAGCAGATTTACGCAAATGTGTAGAGTATACAACCTTGTAGGACCTTGAACGATACTTATGGCGGTAAAGAGAAAACGAACGATGAAGAACGATGCGTTGCATATTCGTTTCATAGTCGGGTCGATAGTCGATGACGACAGGCAATCCCCGTGGTCATTCGTGTACGCTTATCTCTCCAGCTTCTGTTCGCTGATCCGCCCATCGACCGTCCGTAGCCTCGAAATTTGTTCCATGAAACGCCACAGTTCCATCGCTAGGCGGCAACCATAATCTCGCGGGACGCTTTCGCAACCGTGGGTAGCATTATTCGCGGAACACGACAAGAACCCTAAGCAGCAAGAAATCCGTGCTGGTTTCTAGTCATTTATTGCGCGGACCGTCCCGAACGGATTTACGTGGAACGAACGGTATTTGGAGAGATAAGATTTCCTTATCCGGTGGACTTGTCCAGTTGTGTGGGTTACGGTAGGACATCGACCGTGTTCGGACGCTGATCGTCCTCCTCGATAGGATCGATAAGGGGTTGGTTCCGCGGTTTTCTCGAGTAATCAGGAATTTTTCCGACGTATAATTCAATAAACGACTCTATCTTCCCGGTACCTTTTCTTCGATCGGACGAAACAAAATCTCTGAGTATACAGGGTGGTCCACGCAATTGTTTCAAGTCATAACTCCGTTATTATTGCATTTACGAAAAAATGCCAAACGAGAAAGATAAATGGTTCGAAGAGCACTACATCTGTAGGCCTTTAAAATTTTTTTAGATGCAGCAGTGCATGTGCAATTAACAATTGCATCATTTCTTTTAATAGAAATGCATATTTTTGTTACACAGATCGATTCTTCTGTTCATTCTACGTAAAAAATGATTAGGGTACCATGGCAAAAAAATTATTACATTTCGAGATATTTTCAAAAAATATCTTTATTGAAGAAGATGCTCAAACGCTTCTCCATTACATTCTAAACATTTCTGATAACGTTTTTTTTTACTGTTTACATAACTGCGTTTAAATTATCTGCAGTTATTGCTGCACATTCCAGTACGATTCTTTCTCTCAGATTCTCTACAGAATCTATGGGATTTGAATAAATTCTATCAAATAACCCCACAGAAAAAAGTCAAGGGGGCTTAAATCAGGTGAATGGGCTGGCCAACGTATTGATGTATTTGTTGCGATAACGTTATTGCAAAACTTATTGTTTAGAAACCGCATGGCCACTTGTGAGTTGTGTGCCAGTGCACCATCTTGTTAAAAGTATTTACAATTTAGCCTGTCTCGGAGAGGAATGTCGTCGAGAAGAGATGACAATTCAAATTCCAAAAAGTGCCGATATTTTTCTCCGTTTAGAGCACCATCGATGAAGTATGGACCAATAATATTGGTGATGTATGTTCCTCCTAAGGAATGGATTTCTTCTTGCTCATGTACGTTCATTATGACGATTAAAAATAGCATTGTTGGTGATCGTAAATTCATCCGTCCACAAAATCTGCCGCGGGAAATCTTCGTTCATCTGAATTTGGTTTAAAACAAATTGACAAAATTGCATACGTCTTATTGAATCTCTAGCATGTAAGGCATGTCCAACACTAAATCGATACGGATGAAGCTTCTCTGATTTTAAAATTCGTTTCACACTACCGAGGCTTACATTGCATTCTCTCGATATTTCTCGTGTAGATGCTTGCGGTTTCCACTGTAAATAAACGTGTATGTTTACTCTGTTGCCTTCATTTCCTACTACTGGTTTTGGAACTCCTCTTTTGGGTTTGGTAAATGCACCATAGTGTTGCAAACTGTTATTCAATTTGAAAAACAATTGTCGCGATGGTTGTCGACGGTTTGGATATTTATCCTAGTGCAGTCTTGCGGCGGCATTCGTATTTTTGTCACACAACACAAAAGTGTCGTACATATCTTGTTTCTCACTGTTCGTAAAATACATTTTCTTGTATTTAGTGAAATACAGTTACACTTTTTCAAATTCTTAGTTTTCGTACTCGAGTTACGATACGTGAATTGCTACTGAATGATGAATGATGCTTACTCGTACAAATCAGTTTCTGTTACAATAACAATGTCGAAAGGGTCTTTACCTTTACAACATAGTCATGAAGTGTTTGAGTATCTTCTTCAATAAAGACATTTTTTTTTAAATATCTCGAAATCTAATAATTTTTTTGCCATGGTACCCTAATCATTTTTTACGTAGAATGAACAGAAGAATCGATCTGTGTAACAAAAATATGCATTTCTATTAAAAGAAATGATGCAATTGTTAATTGCACATGCACTGCTGCATCTAACAAAATTTTAAAAGCCTACAGATGTAGTGCTCTTCGAACCATTTATCTTTCTCTTTTGGAATTTTCTCATAAATGCAATAATAACGGAGTTATGACTTGAAACAATTGCGTGGACCACCCTGTATACAGTGAAACACGAAAGTATTTGAACGCTCGCAAATGAAAAGTTTCCTGCGTAAAAAATGCGAATCACGTTATCAAGTTTTACTGGTGCTTCAGAGTCGCCGTTCGTTGTGCAAAGTATTAACATTATGTTGAATTTGCTTCAGCGCCATTGATTTCTTAGTGATTTGACTTCAACTGATTTCCTTAGTGTCCGACGGCTTCTTTTTTCTTGTAATGTAATACTTTGTTAATTGAATTTTTAATATCTTTTACAAACGCTTAATGGGATTTGAAAGTTATGGTAGAATTTTCAATCATTTGGAAACATTATAAAGTAATCATGTTTTGTTATCACGTGAAGCATGTTTGGGGTTATCGTCCTCTTGGAAACGAGACACTGGTGGAATTTTTAATTATTCGGCGGAATGTTTTAAATTGTTTGTTTTTCTTAATATTCCAGCACATCGTTTTGTCCATTGTTTCTTCTTTAAATTCCGTATTTTCTGTTTTGTCTGTCGCCAAACAACCCTCCATGTTTCGATTGAAAGTTGGCTTTATATGAGTTTCGTGGGATACTGTGTTCGGTTTTCAAAATACGATTAGAGTAATTCTTGCTGCGCTATCAGATTTTTTCGTTGGTGTGCGTCTTTTTGTTTTTCAATAATAGATGTATCAGTGCAGTTCATATTTGTGTATCGATCCATACCTTTAATTACCATAAATTCATGAGATGTCTATGAATATATATATGACCCGTTTATTTTGAAAGTAGCCTAAGTCCATTTAAAAAATAAAATCAAGGTAGTTATTTTAACCGTTAGCACTCCAAACAATTTTAAGTCCAAAATTGAGATACCTTTTAATGTACAATATTTCCATTGTACATGGTTTATTTCCTTTGACGCACAGAAAGTTTATTACTATAACTCGTATGTGCAACATTTGAATTTTTACCGACTTCTTAAACGTAAATATAGTGATGCAAAAGCTGTTTCGAATAATTGTATGGCAATATTTAGTGTCTCCTCAGAGGAGCCTTGGAGCGTTAAGGGTTAATATTTACATTTCTACGTTATCTTTTCATTTTGAAACAAAAATTTAAAAATAATATATTTCAAATCATTAAGAATGTTACAAAACGAAAAAATTAGCTGGTTAATGGAATGATAATGATTTTTATTTTGAAAGTGGTACAAGTCCCATTTTGAGAGTTACAAACGGCTATGGAGTATATTATGTAGCAAAATTTTATGAGCTAAGAGCTTTATGTTTTGTTATTAATGTAGAAAAATATTATATTCGAACGAAATAAGAGATCGATGGATCATTTTCATTTTGACAAAATTACTAAAGATATGATAAATTTCATTCGGCTGCTTCTACTTACAATTTAGACATATAATTTTTATCCTCGGCGAAAATCTGCAGTCTAATTATTAATAAATCACGGTTATTATCGAAGCGAGCACAGTAAACGGCAAACAATACTTTGAAAAAGATAATAATTCGCAATTTCTAGCGAAGAACACTTCCTATTCCGTAACAATACAAATCTTTAGAAAGCACTTCGCTTTGAAAGTGATCACAATGAAATTGGAACATTATTGTTGAAAGAAGTACTTCTCCTAAATATTCTAGTATTAATAAACCGTGTACAAACAAACCCAAGGGTAATAACCGGTTTTCGTAGAACTTTCAAGGGTAGTTTTGTGTAAACATTTAAAGCTCGGAGGTCGGCGTTGCGCATTAGCCAACGTTGAACTTCGGAGCTGTTTATTTCTCAATTTTCTTAATTGAGCGTCGACCGAAATATATCATTGTATTCGAATAGAATACGAGACCCGAACGATTGTCTTTCGGTTGCCGGGATGATTTTAACCCAGTAACCGACTTTCTCGTCGTCCGAGGCATTCTCGTTCGCGGACGTAACTCCTTCGGGGCTCTTAAGACCGAAAAGTTTCTGCCTGGAGGGAAAAAGGGTGAATAACAGCGGTCCTATCAGTCCGCGGCTCACTGGAAACATCTTAAACATGGCTCCCTTCTGAAAAGAAATATTATCGGAAGCGGAATAACGTTTATCGGGCCATGGTTCCTCCACTTGCTATTCTCGCGCAAGATCCGCAGAGAGAGATCGGACCTTAACAATTTTGCACGCGTCGACCGGCTGTTTCAGCATTTCCGGTCCGCCATTTCCGCATTTTCGATCCACCATTTCCAGATATAAACAACGCGGAGACGCAATCTGCAAAATTTCATTGCTGAATCTGCAAAAATCTTCTTCTTTGGTCACGAAAAAATTTGACACATTCGTTAGGTGAATTTCTCTAATTAATCCCTTGGCCTACGACTTATTTTACAATAACGATGACTAGACTTTCTTTATCCTTCGCAGAACGACAAAAAGAAAAGGCAAATTTGTAGTTACTGCGTGCCTAGCTATTCTCCAATGACCGTACACAATCAACAATTAAATAAAATGTTATTTCCGTTTAATGAAAATTAAGGAAATACCGTAGCGCACGAAAGTATTCGGACACTCTTCAAACCTAAATAACTTTTTGAAGATTGGACCAAACGGCTTGAATTTTCTTGAGCAATTAGTTGCATTGATTTAATAAATAATATACAAAATAAATTTTGTAAATATTGGAACTGATGTGAATTACATGACCAATAAAAAAGGGACTTTTTAAATATTTTTTATTTGAGCCACGCACAAAAAATTTTAAAGACGCATCTGGTAGATCTATGATAGTTATACGCATGCAGAAAAATTCATTAAAATCGATCGACGTACACACGAGCTACGTGCCATCGAAAATGGTGAAAATCGCAATTTTTCACGATTCTTGATCAGTTTCTGCTTAAGCTACTGAAATTCTTACATCTTTCTACGCGTGCCATTTTTTCCGGCGTCAATCGATTTCGGTGAGATTTCCAGCATGTGTATAACTAACACAGTTCTGAAAAACGCATATATTAAATTTTCATTACGAGTTGTAATTAAAAATGTTTTAAAAAATGTCTTTTCTACTTTCCCACGTAATTTCTACCAATTAGAATTATTTCAAAATTATTTTTGCATATCATTTAGTAAACCAATGCTGCTAGTTGCTCCAGAAAAGTCAAGTCGTTTGGTTCAATTTTGAAAAAGTTATTTAGGTTTGAAGAGTGTCCGAATACTTTCGTGCGCTACTGTACATGTTTAGAAGATTCAGTGTGAAATCTTGATCACGAGTCTGACTCGTTGTTTTAAGGCCTGGGGTTAACACTAAACCTACCGAGCATTAAAATTGGCTAGTATATATAGTCTTATAAAAATGACAAGATTTAATTTATTTGAATTATCTGTGAATTTCATTACAAAGTATGACTGAATAAAGCGATCTGCAGCACCGATTCCTATGACAGCAATTTCGTAACTTCAATAATTATAAAATAAAATATCTGGAAAGAGTCATTCAACCCGCTGTGGTAGATTTAATGTTAACGATAATCGTTCTTAAACGACTCAATGGCGCCGGTCCCCGGTGACCACTGTGTCATTCAACGTGTTAATTAACTCGGCGACGAACGTGTTAATAATAAATATGAAATATAATAAATTTAAGAAAATAATTGAACCAGTAAGTAGGATTTGAATTATACACTTTTACGCGATAACACGATACGTTACCGTCACGTTAAACTTGTACTGATGTTCCTATAAAGGATATTATATTTAACTAGGCAATGAATTTTTAACAATAAATATCTGGAAAACCATCGAGCATTTCCTACTAAAATGATACACATTCGTAAACAGAAGAACGAAGTCTCCTTGCGAGTAAACATGAATTTCTTGGTCACCGTCGTAGCGCAGAAAAATATTTATAAAATATTTATACAAAAGTGTCAGTCCTTTTCAGTCTTCATGCAGGATGACTTATATCATAACGATGATACTTTTCCACTGTTTCGTGCAATTGTTCGTTCGGTATCGAAATATCCGAATAATCGGCTTCATTATCGAACGGGGACACGCCTCGTACGTGTTGCGTATGTATTCAAGAAAATCGCGAAGAAGAATAAAACTTTTGCATACGGCCAATATTTTCGAGAACATATTTAAAATATTTGCATACTTTCCTTGTAGAATGAAGGCCTGTAAATTCAATTTAGCATTAATACATTCAGCTCGAACGTAATTTTATCCAAATGGACACGATTTGAGGGTAAATGGATATATTTTACCAAATTGAAAAAAGAGAAACGAAGGATGACGGTGCGGAGGATGAAAGACGAAGGAAACATTTATTATCCGGTTTTATTCGACTCGAGAGAAAGATCAGAATTTAATCTTTTCCGGAGCCTCGAAATCTTTCAAAAGGGTGGCATGATACTCACGTAGTATCTGTGATTCAGTGACATCTCTCCTCTTCTCTGGGTCCGGCCGTAGCGGCGTCCTTTTTACAATTGGAAGCTACACGCAGGGACTCCGGATGTCTCAGACACGCTCTAACATTTTTTCCCAGCACTCCTTCCGAACCTGTCGTTTCTCATGATCCATCGCAACCTACTTTACATCTCTCGGAGAAGGAGCCCGATGATTCTCGTATCATAAAAAGTCGAGGAATCGCCGACGAAAATATATATTCTACGATTTTCTTTTTCGACTTTTTCCGCAGCCTCCCTGTTTTCTCTTCTTCTTGTCTTTTATCTATTAGTTTCTTCTTCCTTTTCTTCTTTTAACCTGCGAATTTCTCGTTTCTCATCCTCCGTCCGGAGCGACTAATCGATCCCCGTCAGTCTTACGTGATTATTGTCGAGCTTGCAGATAATTCTTGCTCTGCTCATTATTGTCGATTTATTTTATTTTATTGTTTCTTGGTTGCATTTGTGCAGCGCAAAGCACGCGCGCAGCTAGCTAGGTCATTTCCGGCTGCGGCCTGCTTCCGCCATTGCGGTTCTGCTCTCAGATTTTCTTCTCGGACGCGAATGTGGGGTCCTCCTGTGAAAAGTGGAGAGGTTGCACCGTTGACAAAGGTTCGAATGCGATCGACTGACCGATCCTGTGGAATCGCGGGCCGACTCGAGCCACTCTGTTTTCCCCCCATTGATCGCGATTCCACTTGGCTTGATTGGAATTTTAAACGAGTTTCTATATACCCTCCAGCTAGCGCCCCGGCTAACTGAATACTTAATCCCTCCGGCTATCGAATAAAATTCATTTGCCCAGGACTAAGCAAGCGGGAATTCATTGCGAAAGAGTTGAACTCTGTACATAGAATTTTGTCTCGCCGAAACTCGATCGCTAGGAACGTCTCCGAGCTCGCGTGTTCCTTCTTCTCGGAACATTTTTAACGCTGGAACAGCCGAGCTCGAAAACTAATGAATAGATAACGGGTTTTTACGCGAAACAAAAGCGATCTCGATTAAGTGCACACGGTCCGAGACATTTCCATGGGTTCCGTCACAAACATTTCATGCGTTTCTGATCAATAATAATATGATGGCCCTTCCCGTGCCATTTAGCTTGAAACTCGGACCCAAGCAGTAGGCGTCAACGCGCGCTTCACAAACAAGACTAATGCTCGAGAACAGTCGCAATACGAGCCGAAATGTAAATACTTGTGATACCTGTGATATAGTCAGTTTTACGCGTTAGCTGTAAGGAAGTAAACTCTAATCCTTTTACTTTTATAGATATTCAGAATTTATTATAAATTGTAATAGATAGTAGTTTCAAAAATATCGGGCTATCTGTTCGCGAGTCAGACTCGTGATATTTATGTTTGCCCCAAGTATCTGGTCGCGAGTCAGACTCGCGATATTCATGTTTGGGCAAAAATCTTCATCGCGAGTCTGAGTCGCTAAAGTACGGGAAGGGGTTAACGCATTGGTGACCGGTGACGGGTTAACGCTTAGCACTCCAAGCAATTTTAATTCCAGAATCGAGACATTTCTTTTACGTAGAATAATTACATTGTACATGGTTCGTTTCCTTTCTTGCATATTAAATTTATTACTGTTATTTGTACGCACAACAGTTCAATTTTTAACGATTCATTAAATGCAATTATGGTTGTGTAATAGTTGTTTTGAATAATAGTATGGCAGTTTTTAGTGTCGCCTCAGAGGAGCCATCGGAGTGCTAAGGGTTAACTCATCTTTTCATGCCCAAACGTTCGTGGCCGATGACGAGTTAACTCGTCATTGCACTTCCATGATCTATTTCAATTTATGAAACCCAGGGCGATGTAGAATATTGCAATAGCTTTGCGCAATATTTTAAAAGTTATATAAAAAATATGTCCAAAATTTAATTTCATTTAATTCAGTATAAATAAAATTTATTGGAGTATATTTAGAATATTTTACTTTACTTCCATATTCAGTTACAAACTAATAGCCGGTGACATGGCATAGTAAAATTGTCGGTCAGCAAAGTGTTAACTGAACTTTCCGTTTAGGCCGCGTCAACCACCGTTGGCAGTGTGAAATATGATATAAAACTAAAAAATTTACATTATTTTATGTAATTACTGAAAGTTTATTTAAAATTTACTTAATTTTTATATACTACAAAATTATATTGAGACATTTTAATGGATTTTATCGAAACACGGTAAACATAAAAATGGTCGTCCTTCGCAGCTATTGCAAAACGTGACAACTCGTTTAGTCATTTTTCTGGCCATTGCTCTACTAGTTCTTGTATTTATTCTCTATTAGTTGCTCTAATAGTTCAAAGGTCGATTTCGATGAAATCTTGTCTAGACAGCCGAACGATGAACAAGACAAAACAGACTTGGCGCATAACGTGTTGAACGAATGTCTATAACCATTTCGTTCTAAACGTAAATATTTCCTACTGCTATAAGAAACAATGGTCCTAACATATTTACATATCTGTATCAAGTAAATTTCTATTTGTTGGTAGTGCGTTTCGCATTGCTATACCGCAATACTAAACATCGCGCGAGGTTCGACGAGGATTTCCTTAAGAATTCGCGTGGCGCCCAACGCGTTAATATCGATGGTCCGTTGTTACCTACTGCGACAATTAGAGGTGTGTTTATTTTCCCTGATTACAATTGCTTTCTTCATTGCTATTTCTAATTGCACCATGTGGATGGTAACGGTAGTTGCCAATATTGCATCGCGAATACTAACGAAATTACCATAGTTCAAGTCAATATATGGACGTTTATTTTGAAAGTGGTGTAAGTACTTTTTAAAAAAAAATGAAATATGACCAAATTTATGCTTAATTTAGTGTAAACTTTTTGTTTATAACTAGTTAGTATTTAATATCTTAAAAAATGCCTATGCTTTGTTCAATTTAAAATTGGCCGGTAAAAGAAATTGCGTAACCATTGATTATGAAAATGGTATAAGTCCAATTTCCATAGACAGAAAAAATGGCATTACGCAAAAAGAATTTCCTGTACACACCACAGGATTATTATGACGTTATAAACCAATGTAGACAACATAATAAATTTATTTTACATGAAATGAAACGAGAGAATTTCGTTTCAACAAAAAATCTACAAAACGCAATTAAAAAACAGATAAGAAGAAACACTAATGGAGAAAAAGTAAATTGGTTGCAAATATGTTGGATAAAATTTTGCAAAACTGCACCGTATACTATTTCATATAAAACAGCAATGGAGGACACAGAATTTAAGACTCTAAATTTATCACCTACATGTCGGGGAAGACCGTCAAAATTTGAAAAAATCGCCCTGGCGCCTTTGTATCACGATGCCAGGCCTATTACATACGAAAAATATAAGGATATGCAGCAGCTATTACCTTATATGTATTGTACATGGTTCATTTTCTTTCTTGCATATTAAATTTATTACTGTTATTTGTACGCACAACAGTTCAATTTTTAACGATTCATTAAATGCAATAATGGTCGGGTAATAGTTGTTTCGAATAATAGTATGGTAATTTTTAGTGTCTCCTCAGAGGAGCCATTGGAGTGTTAAAGGTTAATTTGGCCAACGGCATTAGCGAAAATCGAAGAAGTCTTTCGAATCATTCGTCGCATACTCGGACATCGAGAATCGCCACTCGTTTTGCGTCTCGCAAACGCAATCGCGCCAACAGGAATTTACAACTCGGTTCGAATACGCAACCGCGAGGAACGGGATGTTACAATTAAAGAGAATTTTTATTTTTCATAAAGATCCGCGGTCTACTAATATTTGAGCGAACCTGTCGAATAAAATTTCTTTGAACTAGCCATCTTCATTTTCGTAAATATTCTACAAATATTACGAATCGTTTCTTTTATTTGGGGTATAAAGTCGCAAAAACACTTTGATTGTTAATGACTACTGTGTGGTTGAGTCTCAAAGTTGTAACCAAGCGTTGTCTTCAGCAGACACCTTTCTTTGTTGTTGTTAAGTCTGCTTCTTTATCACCAAAGATTTCTTCTAAAGATTCTAAAAAGCAATCTTTACTATTCTTCTTACACGTCACCTAATAAGCTCCATGATTGCTTCGAATCCCTCTTGTATACGCAAAATGTGGATGAACGGTAAATTGTTATGTAATTTATGTAGTTAGGAAATGTCCTGAATTGCATATATTGTTTAAATATGTTTAATAAATGTTATCGCTGCTCAGCCTTAGTTTTTTAGGCAATCACGAGAAAAACTGAAGTTGAACATACGTTACAAGTGTGCATTATTTTGTGACACTAGGTTATCGAAAGGTGATTGGAAAAATGATTGTAGTAACTTTGGATTAAGATTTTTAGCGAGGAGAGCGGTAACTTCTATCCTAAAGTCACACGTATACTTTCAAGCAGTTTCAATTTTCTCCAACACGCCACGAAGTGAATTATTAAATGAGGAGGAGTAGATTAAACTAATGGCGTATGAAGATGCAGGACTTTCTAATAGAGACGTGAACAGGTCTCATTATGTAATCAATAATTCCTTTAGACTAGGTAATTTGTATGGTGAGAACCATCCGAAAGACGGAAATAAGAAGCTGAATCGAAAGTAGTCTTCTTTAAGTTTATGCACCGAAGACGTTACGCACTGGAAGGCGGGATTGACCAATTTTACAGAAACGTAAATGATTTGTGTTGAAGCTCGCGTAGCAGATTTTAACATAGCATATTTTAACGTAGCTTCAAACGGTGCAAGTACACCGACAATTTTTACCTGCCGACACCCGGCCGGGCCTACGTCACCGCCGGCCGGGAAAACCCGCGCTCCCACTACCCCCGACGCGCCAAACAAAGGGCGAAAATAGCGAAACATCATTGGGCGACACTTGGTCACCAAATTAGTATATAAACAGCTCCTGTATCGACACACATCAGATCCGATCGGTCGGCTCACGCTGACGCTTGTACATATACAAATACGCAGAAATAAACTTCCACCCAAAAGTACAAGTTGGTCGGGTCTCATTTCAACAACATAAAGCTCCTTCCCATTAATTTGCGCTGGAGCTAGTACGTGCTCTTACAAAGCACTGTACTTGAGCGACCGACTCCCCGAACTGCGGGACGGACGCCTCAACAATTTGTATGAACTAGAAAGATTCAAAACTGACTTCAGTGCGGGATTACGAAAAGTAACATAATTCGTTTTCTTGCCAAAAGGATTGTGTCTTGAAACGATGAAGAGAGAACGCCATCTTTTCGGACAGGAAGAAGATTAATCTAAATGAACCAGATGGTTTGAAGAAGTGTTCTTGGCACGATTCGAAGAAGCCGCACGACATTGCGATTAGTCTAAATTTCGGTGATGGAGTGTTACCGTTTAGGCTTTCGTAATGGCGCCAATATGTTTGATATCAAAACAATTGAATTTGCAAAAGTATGCCAAACACGTCGAAGACGTTTTGGTTTCTTTCGCGGAAAAAATCTCATAAGAAGCCTTTAGGAAATAGTACTCTGCTAGATGTATGCAAATGGAAGATAATTTGCAGCAAGTTTTATGGAATTTCACACTTAAGCTTTTATGCAGAGAAGTGCAAACATCGTAAGTCGTTGTTACCGCAAAGTTACAAATTTACAAATTATCATAAAATTATTTGAACTGGAGAAATTTTTTTAATCTACATATATAGGATTTTAATTGTTGATTTTTCGTTGTTTAGAGGGTTGAAGCGAGCTATCATGGTAAAATGAAACAATTTATGCTGGAATGTAATTAAAACGTTATGTATTGGGTTGTTCGGAAAGTGATTTCGTTTTTTCCCGACAGAGGATTTAATTGTATTTTTTGCACCCAACTTCACACTTAAGCCGCATAATCATTATATGTTTTGAGAGCTGATATAGCAAGGCTTGTGTGTGAAAAAGTCCAATTGATTGTACGCAGTAGTTTTTGGTTGGTGCCCTTTTTTAAATATGGAGAGCAATAAGCAGCATTTTTGTCATATTTTACTTTTTTACTATAGAAAAGGTAAAAATACTGTTGAAGCCAGAAAGAAATTAACCGATGTGTATGGAGAAGATGTGTTGACAGTACGCCAGTGCCAGAACTGGTTTGCAAAATTTCGATCCGGCAATTTTGATGTCGAAGATGCGCCACGTTTTGGAAGGCCGGTTGAAGCTGATAAAGACACGATAAAGGCATTAGTTGATGCAAACCGGCGAATAACAACACGTGAGATCGGTGAGAGGTTCAATTTATCAAATTCAACTGTTTATGACCACTTGAAAGGCCTAAGTTTAACCTCGAAGCTCGATGTATGAGTCCCCCATGTTCTCACGGAGAGAAATTTGTGTCGTCGCGTTGACGTCTGTCATTCGCTTCTCAAACATCACGAAAATGATCCATTTTTGAAGCACATCATTACTGGGGACTAAAAATGGGTTGTATATAACAATATCAAACGCAAGAGATCATGGAGCAAACAAGATGAACCGGCTCAAAGCATTTCCAAAGCCAATATCCATCAAAAAAAAGGTGATGCTGTCTGTTGGGTGGGATTTTAAAGGAATCGTTTTTTTGAGCTTTTACCGGATAACACATCAATTAATTCGGAAGTCTACTGCCATCAGCTGGACAAACTGAGTGATGCACTTTAACAGAAAAGGCCAGAATTAATCAACAGAAAAGGTGTAGTGTTCTACCAAGATAATGCGAGACCTCATACAAGTTTGGTCACTCGTCAAAAGCTTTTACAGCTTGAATGGGGTACAATTCCACACCCACCATATTCTCCAGATCTGGCACCTTCGGATTATTATTTGTTCCGGTCACTGCAAAATTTTTTAGACGGTAAAACCTTCACTTCAAATGAGGAGGTCAAAAACCACCTCGATCAGTTTTTTGCCAGCAAAGACCAAAAATTTTATGAGCGTGGAATCATGCTACTTCCAAAAAGATGGCAAAAGGTATTGGACCAGAATGGTCAATATATAATTTAATAAAATATTTGTTCATTATACGAAAGTTGTCTTTCATTTTCAAAAAAAAAAACGAAATTACTTTCCGAACAACCCAATAGATAAATTCTGATCAGGGAGAGAGGAAAAGAGAGAGATACTTAAAATCTTTGAGACACTTCCGCCCACCAAAAAGCATAAAACTTATAAGATATGCACCTTGATGCCATTTAAATTCAGTTTCGAATTAGTTTGAAAATTTTTGTAATAAATATTGTTAAGTCATTATTATTGTCGATCATGTTGGTTAAGATATACTGTATAGATACACAAAGTTTGCTATAAAATACAATTGCTGGAAAACAGTAAAAATGATAAGAAACTGAGATTTAAATGAATCTGTTCACAGAAAAAAAATTGAAATATTTTAATGTTTATTTTTTTCTTTGAAATTGCAACCAATAACAATTAAACAATAAAATCTACGTATCGACTGGCAAACTAATCCTGCTAACCTCTCAAAATAATTCTAATTTTTTCAATTCCAATAGGTTAAATTTTTAATGAATTTTTCAGTAATTTTTCGTTTAGTGGATGCTCAATATTTAAGTTCAGTGGAAGTTGTTAGCCACTTCTTAGCAAGACTGGAATCATAGTTTCAAGTTTCGACTCGGGCTATTGGAGGAAGGAGCTCCAATTTTTGATACTTTTCTCAAAACAGTACGTTTTACGTTTGATAAAAAAAAAAATCGTTCGATGCTGTCCAGCTTCACTCGTAGTAATGTAAAAAGATATTGTATAAATACTGGAAGAGTTATTTTTCAAATTGTCTTATTTTAACAAATGCATTCTACAGCTTCAGCAGAAGCGAAAGTAGTAACCGAGTTTATAAATATTCTGCGAGTCTCAACGGATACGTTAACGGAAATCTGATTTGTTTAATAATTACTGGCGCATCTCCATCTCGTACGGTACCCCTTGATCGGTCACGTTCTTTCTCATTGAAGTAAAGCGAAAGAAAAACACCGCGGAAGTGTATCCAACAGAAAAGCGGTGGTTGAGAGTACTTTCGAAAGAAACTCCTCGCATTGAAATAGTCGTGGTGGCGTAACACTTTCGCGAATCACGTCTAGAATCGTCGATCCTTTCATATGCAAAACTCGACGTTGCTCTTAACGAGTATTGGCTCCGTCCGGGCGCAATCGTCCGTACTCAATGACCGATTACACGTTCGCCGACGGGCCGGTTTCGTAATTAAATATTCCTGAGAAAATCGTCGGTTGTCTAAGAGTCGCGAGCATGAGAGAAAAAGAACCGAAGAAGTTTGACAAAGGCCTTCATATTTTATGTGACTTGCTTCGAGATTCGTATGGGATCCGCTTTTGACGACACTCGCTCGTCCGTCCGGCGAGCGTATTCATAACTTTAAAAATACCGGCGAATACGCATTCCGAGTCGCGGTCAGCTTCCCAGACGAGGAACGCCGCCTTTTAAAACTGTTTTTGCTTGGTGAAATTACGGCCATTACGCTGCGATCGCGCAGTCATGTACCGAGAGCGAAATGCAGATCGAGGTTTCTACAGAATGGCGGCCGCAAAATGGCAGACCGAGGCGAGATCCTGCAGAAAGTCCGACTTGGAACGGACAAAGCGGTTTCGCGTTTTACAAGACACACGACAGAGGCGACAGCCGCTTTGCTCGAGCCAGGAATCCAGCAATTTGCTCCGATTTCAACACACAGACGATATAATGCGCGTTTCACGAAAAACGTAAACGCCATTTCAACGAACCGGAACGCTGGGCGCATTTTCGTCTTAAAGCAAAGACGGTTCGCTGTGTAAACCACGAATTTTATCGAATGTTGGAATTTTACATTTCACGAATCGTCTGCCGACAACTCGAATGCATATATTTGTGCCGGAGTTTATGAAAGTGAACTCTTCGCCTCTGATTCCATAAAATATTTTATCGTACTAATGTAGTGGATTATGTCAAAAGTTCGTTTCTTTTTTTACGAATTGCGCACAATGCAAATTCAATGCAGTTTTCTAAGTAATCGAATAACGCAGCTAAGCAAGCAAAACCTTAGCTAATGATAAAAAATTCACATAAAGATATCGATGCTGTTTATGTATGCTCGTATTGCCTGACAATATTAACTCTTTACCAACCGATGACTATTTCAGAATTTTTCAAGGTCTATTGTTGGTGATTCAAAATTTTTCAAGGTCCATTGTTCATGATTCAAAATTTTTCAAGGTCCATTGTTCATGATTCAAAATTTTTCAA
>CM052092.1:21508301-21532941 GCA_028453745.1 Agapostemon virescens | reverse complement strand
TGGATCTCTCAACGCTGACAGCAATTTTTATGTTAAATCAACATGACATCCTCGGTAACGTTATCTAATAATTTCATTACAAATTTTAATGTAAACGCAGTTTGTTATGCTTCGTTTTGTTACAGTGCAACTATTGAAAATCCTAATAATAGGCTTCCAGTCGGTAAAGGATTAAGTGCTTACGTTACGAAGACAATTTTTGGGAAGATCTAATATAATATAGAATTTTTACTTCACTATATAATTATGTTAACACTTTACAGATCGGAAGCCTATTAATAGAACTTTCAATAATTGTGCTTGACAGAATGAAGTTTAAAAAACTATTTGTACATTTTAGTTTGTAACGAAATGATTAGATTGTCTATCAGTGTCGTATATTCTTTTCGAGCTAGAATGTCGAATTTGAGCTAAATAAACGTCATTGGTGGGAAGATCTGATTTAGTTGTTTAATTTGAAAAAATGCTTCGTACCATCGGTTATACGACACCCTGTATATGAATCGGTGAGGGTTCGGGTAGCAGCGAAAAAGGGCGTTCAACTGTCCATCTATCCATCTATTGGCGAACGTAAAATTGTATTGAGAGATTTTTGTGACTAGATATTGTTTGATGTCGTACATCGGGCAACGCTAATTAATACATTGCGTCATACTGATGCGCATTTGAGAAGTGACGTTTCAGTCTACAGATTTCATGCAGACAATTTTGTATTTCGTCGATCGTGTCAAAAGTAATATTAGTTTGAAAATTAGTAAAATTTCTGGAAAAATACGCTATGTTTTGCAATTTTACTACGGAAAACGCAGAAACGCTGCAGAAGATCGTGAAAAATTTGTGGTGTTTACGGTCATGTCGTTTAAGAATGATTATCATTAAATTAATGGCATTGAATATCGATTTATTATTGTGAAAATTGATCAGATTGTAGTATGAGGTTGATAGCTTCATTATACGGTAACTAACAATTATTCTCTTTAATAACATTGATCGCTTCTATGAATGAAATAAATGAAACTTGTCTATATTACACAAAATTCACTCGGCAATCAACGCGTTAAACAGCTTTTACATCGCTGCGTTTACGATAAGCACTTTTTCGTAATCGAAATCGTAATTCGAAATCGTACGATAAGTACGATAAGACTTCGAGGTCGATAAACATTTCAATGTTCCGAGTACGAGTAACAGTAATTAATTTCATGTGTGCGAAGAAAATAAACTCTGTACAATGAAATTATTATAGGTAAAAATATTGTTTCGATTTTGGAATGGAATTTATTCGAGCGCGAAAGGTTGAAAGCTAGGATCATGGGTTACCACGATGCGAAATAAACGTGTCGCGTATAAACATTTTTTGTAAGGGTTGTCAAGTGCGTAAAAATATCTCCAGTGACTGTACAGTCAAAAGATCTATATTTACTGTTCGACGGCTGATACAAAACTGAAGACTTTTCTTAGTCCCTTCGGTGTGGCAAACGACATCGGGAAAAATGGCGGAAGTCCCAAGTGGACATGCCCAAGACGCACCCCCTCATTTCGCTCCGCTTAGCCTCTTCGCGAGAAAATATATAGTCATCCCAAACTTTGAAGAGTCTCGCAAAGAGGATAAATGTAGGAACAACGAAATTCCAATCTAGATATTCCAATCTAAATATATTTATATGCGAGAAAGGGAAACTGTTGGATACAAACAATTTGTTAGTTTCATTGCCCGGTGCAAATTAGCCACAGCAATGTCGTAATGAAAGACTCACGGAGCCGTGAATATTTATAAACTCAGTTACTACTTTCACTTCTTTTGAAGCTGTGGAATGCATTTGTTCAGGTAATAAATTATTATTGCCACTACGTTGAAAAATAACTCTTCCAGTACTTATACAACATCTTTTTACATTACACTACATTCCTGGGACCACAATCGAGTGAAGTTGGAAAACACAGAACAATTTTTTTTATCAATCGTAAAACGTGCTGTCTTAAGAAAAATATCGAAAATTGCAGCTCCTTTCTCCAATAACTCGAGTCGATACTTAAACTGTGATTTCAGTCTTACAAAGAAGTGGCTAACAACGTCCACTGAACTTAAATATTGATCTTCCACTAAACTAAAAATTACTGAAAAATTCATTAAGATATTAAGTATGTACAAACATCTTATTTTTAGCGAAAAAAGACAATTTAACACTAGAACTACCAAACTAGTCGAAATGACTGGTCACTACTTATTTCTTTCGCAATTACAGAAGTTATAAAAATGTTTTCATTGATAATTTTCTGATGTATTTCTTTAATGAATCACATGTTACAATAAAAATTGAACAAACTTTCAATAGATGGAATCTCGTCATTATCACAAAGCAATGTATATCGTTGGATTTATAATAAATTAGAAATTAAAAACATTTTCCATGATACGAACAAATAATTTCAATGGAGAGTAACACTTATAATTTGTAACGTCGGTGTTGATCGAAACATATTGGATGAAATCATTTTTTACATTGCACACAAATTAAATGCGATCATTGTACTTGGTTTGTGGTGCTACAGACTATGCATCGTCGCAAGTTACGTTATGGCAACTTTACTAAACCAAATGTTTCTTCCTTTACATGGCAATTTCAAATATAATATTCGAAATAAAATCTAACCGATTCATTAGTGTACCGTCATCTCTTTCCTTGTAGATTATATGGGCCGTTTATTTTGAAAGTGGTGCAAGTCCATTTTCTTCTGTTTCGAGAAAATTAAATGTTAGCAGATCTGACAATTAAAAAATATAGGTTAATTATGTGAAGTCTGGGAATGTTTGTACTAATTTGTCAATATGTAATTTGATTATATAAATTTCTTTTAGGCGAATTTAACTAAAATAATATATATTTCTAGGCTGCAAATGAACTTACACCACTTTCATAATTAGTCAATTGTAAATATCATTTAATTTCAATTTTGAAATAACAAATATCAGTTAAAATATATTTCATATTAATCCAATTTTGTTTATAAATAATAACAAGAAATAAAATAGAATGAGTATTTTTTATTTTGAACGTTAATTATATTTATATATTGTTAAACTTAACACAAGATATTGGTATTATTAATTATTTATGCTCTTCGTGTGGCAGTGTTTTGAAATATTCATAATGCACAGGAGGTATATAAGGTAATAGCTGCTGCATTTCCTTATATTTTTCGTATGTAATAGGCCATCGTGATACAAATGCGCCAGGGCGATTTTTTCAAATTTTGACGGTCTTTCCCGACATGTAGGTGATAAATTTACAGTCTTAAATTCTGTGTCCTCCATTAATGTTTTATATAAAATAGTATACGGTGCACTTTTGCAAAATCTCATCCAACATATTTGCAACCAATTTACTTTTTCTCCATTAGTGTTTCTTCTTATCTGTTTTTAAATTGCGTTTTGTAGATTTTTTGTTGAAACGAAATTCTCTCGTTTCATTTCGTGTAAAATAAATTTATTATGTTGTCTAAATTGGTTTATAACGTCATAATAATCCTGTGGTGTGTACAGGAAATTCTTTTTTCGTAATGCCATTTTTTCTGTCTGTGGAAATTGGATTTACACCACTTTCATAATCAATGGTTACGCAATTTCTTTTACCGGCCAATTTTAAATTGAACAAAGCATAGGCATTTTTTAAGATATTAAATACTAACTAGTTATAAACAAAAAGTTTACACTAAATTAAGCATAAATTACGTCATATCTCATTTTTTTAAAAAAAGGATTTACACCACTTTCAAAATAAACGGTCCATATGTTACAATAAAAATCGAATAGATGTAGTCTTGCCTAGAAATTTGAATAGATGCAGTCTTGTTATTATCACAATGCCATGTATATCGTTGGATTTATTGTTCGGTAGTTCTAGTGTTAATAGAAAGTTAATAGAAAATAATGAAAGGAAAAAGTTATTGGGTTACGTTGGGTTACGCGGAGGTCGTCGGAAGATTACATCGAGCTTTTTGGTATTGGGGGTCTCAATATCCTGTTGAATACTGTTACACCACTTTCAAAATAAACGGTCCATATATGCATTTAAAATGTACCGTGCCAATTGGGATTCGTCGACATAAAATAAAAGAAGCCGCTATCTCATCGCTTGGGCTTGTTCGCAATGCATTAAGACCCGCTTGGGTCTTTTCGTACTCATTTAGAGAAAGTGCGGTTGCGCTGTTTGCGATATTTCGACAGTGTTTTTTCAATGCCCCTTGAGACTGAAATGGTTAAAGTCCACCACGTCGAAAAGACTATAAACATAGTCAAACATACGGGATGAGCCAACAGAATGTTCGAATGCCAATGATCTCGCCGACCAATATACTATCTCTCTGTTTCTACGCGTCGTCTCAATTTCCTAGATAACAAGTCGCCTTGATGCCGGAAGAAAAAGGCTCTTGAATCGAAGACATTTATTAGCAGTTCTTTAGAAGCTGTAGTTGACGGTTTTATCTTCTCCGGGAGACATTCGCGGAGTAACCGGACCGTTCCGAGCCAGTTGGATGAGCGAATCGCGGACTCTTTCGAACCAGAAACCGCGTCTCGTAGTAAGCGCTTATCACCCGTACGAAGAGTAACAGCCGTTCGCCGACAGCCCGACCGCGAATAAATAGTTTGCACGCGAAACGTCACTTTTATAGCCCGGAGCTTTTAGTCCCGCCTGTAAAAACGTCGCGGTCCATTAGCACTACCGACGATACGAGAGTCGCGTCGTGCAAAAATTCACCACAGACTGCTTAACAACGTTTTTCTTCGGCGAGCGTTTCGATGAGCCGCGACAACGTAATGCTTGTGCTCGGGGAATCCTTTCGATCGCCGCCGCAGTGGTCCCGAATCGAGCCAAAACCTGAATTCCCTTCGAATGTCATTGAAGGTTTATAAAAATTCTAAAAACGAAATTCAACGAATAAGTGTAATCAACAAAATTTCCGAATTCTCGCTAAAAATTTTGTTACGTTAAGTCCGCGAGCGCAGTTGCCGCGGTTGTACCTCCTACCCTCACCGACAGAGGGACAGTAGAACGTGACTTTCTCGCTAGTACTTGATCCACTTCCGATTCATATATTACACGGTCTCCCAAAAGTGTTCCCCAAAAGAGTTCCTTGAAAAGGGTGATTCCTGGGTATATTCTAAGATACTTTTTCCTTTGCGAAAACGTCATACGCGGCTTCGTTTTCGATTTATTAACAAAAAATGCGGACCAATCAAAGTACGGTTATAACGAACGGGTTCCGGTTCGATTGAAGATCTCACTGAGTGGGGCATTATCGTTAGCCAAGCCGAAAAACATCTGCTGTAGCCGCGCTCTAATTGGTCCACGCATTTCTTTGATAACACAAGAATGAAGCATCAAATTGCAAATTGGTGAAAGGAAAACTTTCTTAAAATTACCCCGGGAATCGTTTCTGTCAGGAAACTCAAACATTTTTGGAAAACCCTGTATACAGGGTTTACATCTCACGCGTACCACATGAAATTTTTATACGATACGTATTGTGAAGATGAACAATAAGTAAACCCGTCGAAATACGTAAACGATATATAAATTTAAATAATTCTGTGTCCGAACAGAATTCTACGAACGATTCACACAACTAATTTAATAATAAATAATCGCGTTAAAGAACATGCAGGATATGTGCGTTTAAGAATTGTTAAAGATTGTCATTAACAGTAAACTCACCCATTCAGTTGTAAATCTATTCCATGGTTGTAAATGTGGACAGCAGGACAGTGCATTGACCCCTTACAGTGTATGCTGAACTGATCAGCTGATTTCTATTCCATGGCGACGAACGCAGCTGACGGACGAAAGCCAGCTATTCCAATGTTCACTTTCGTTGCACTGTCACTAAACACTGACACCATAACGTTTTTAATAATAGTTGAAACGATGTTTCCTTCGTTTAAATTTATGACTCTGAAAAGAGCCGATTTTAAAAAGAAATATCTAACATAATGCCTAAAACACACGTTTCTCACATTTTCTCCAATCAGTTGTTCGCACCGCATAAGAACATTTAAAAAGATGTTATAATGCAATAACGCGCTCGCGACGTCCTATTCATCGGAAGAAACTGTGGAAGACTGGTGCGATGGTCATGTTTTCTTACAAACAAGCTTGTAAAACGAATTGAAGGAAGACAGAGAAATTCCTTGTCCTAAAAAACAGAAAAGGAAAATACATGCCTCTGAATAGAACCGTTTTCGGAGTATCGAACGCTATACATTATTTATCGAATACGCTTCGTTTCAAGTGCGTGCCACAGGCGACGGGTTCTCAAGGATCTCAAGGAAAACAGTTGGGACTCGCTTGAGAAGCTCCACTGTTCCAAAATTTAGACTTCATCAAATTTACAACGGCTTTTTGACGAGAGGGTAAAACTACGCTTCGTTTCGACTGCGTGCCACATGCGACCGGGTCTCAACGATGGGTCATAAATATGACAAAGTCTAGATTTTGGGGCCCGGTCGTTTGAAAGCCCTCACAGGCGACGACTTACTCCGAAAACGGTTCTATTGAGAGACATGTATTTTCCTTTTCTATTTTTTAGGACAAGGAATTCCTCTGTCCTCTTTCAGTTCGTTTTACAAGCTCGCATATAGGAAAACACGACCATCGCGCCAGTCTTCCACAGTTTCTTCCGATGGAAAGGACGTCGCGAACGCGTTATTGCATTATAACATCTTTTTAAATGTTCGTGTACGGTGTGAACAACGGATTAAAATGTGCGAAACGTGTGTTTTAAGCGTTGTGTTAGGTATTTCTTTTTAAAATCGACTCTTTTCAGAGCCATCAATTTAAACGAAGGAAACGTCGTCTGAAAGACTATTAACCAGTTAAGTGTGTTCGACGACTATATCCGTCATGGACATGTGGCAGAATTTTGTTGATTATATCCGTCATGCGTAAAATTTTGTTACAATTTGATATTTAAATTGTAATTCTGACGAAAACTAAATTACATTCGTAAATTTTAATATGTTTAAAATGTTTAGAGGTCAAGACGAAATGAAACAAACAAATGAAAATTATAAATAATTTGACATAGATTCATTCATCTCTGTACGCTCTGGCTGGAACTCTTGATTTTCGCGACACGCATAGATGCGCGCTTTGAAAAAAGATCGCCACAGTTAACTGGTTAGATAAGTTATGGTATCAGTGTTTAGTGATAGTGCAATGAAAGTGAACATTGGGATAGCCTGCCTTCGTCCGTTACCTGCGTTCGTCGCCATGGAATAGAAATCAGCTGATCAGTTCAGCATACACTGTAAGGGGTCAACGCACTGTCCTGCTGTCCTGTCTTAAACGCACGTATCCTGCACGTTCTTTAACGTGATTATTTATTATTAAATTAGTTTTGCGAATCGTTCGTAGAATTCTGTTCGGACACAGAATTACTTAAATTAAAATATCGTTTACGTATTTCGATACGGTTACTTATTCTGTTTATCTTCACAGTGCGTATAGTATAAAAATTTCAAGTTGTACGCGTGAGATGTCATGCATACCAGAAAATTAACCCTTTGCACTCGAGTGGCAACTCTGAGGCGCCACAAAAGATTGGCACACTATTATTTAAAATAATTTAAACATCGCTATTTTTATATTTAAGAAATTGATAACAATTTAAGTGTTGTAAGGACGAATAACAGTAAATAATCCTTTATACCTAAGGTGATAATAATTCATGTGGGATGAAAATATCTTTAGTCAGAAAAAATACTCTGGTTTTCTAGTTAAAACAGCTTCGAGTACAAAGGGTTAAAACGGCTGACACGGCTAAATTCTTTATTACTTCGGATCTAAAAAATTAGTAATTATTCTTCAGACATTCTGAATTAAAATTGCACAGCGCTTTTCTTAAAATTATTATCGTCTCGTAGTAAAAAAAATTCGGAACGCGCTCGACCGAGCACGTGCTAGTTCGCGCGCTTCTCTCTCATTGGCCAGTCATTTTTCGACCATAACTCGTTAACAAAGCCGCAGATTGAATATTCACTAAGGAAAAAGTTGCTTCAAATGACCTCAGGAACCCCTCATTTCCCGTTGTCACGATACTTTTGGAACACCTTGTATATACCGTTTGAATGCCAAGGAGCGATTTTGCGCTTCTTCTGTGTCGCTCGAACAGCGCCAGCGCTCTAGGCTTCGAAGCCGATAACTGCGACACGCTCGGTTTCTGTCGATGCGCGACTTTACGGTTACCATTCCATTTTAGGTAAAAGTAAAAGAATGAAACAGCTGGTAAAAGAATGAATTTTAATTTCAGTCGAACATTTCGATGCAAATATTAACATTAAACCTACCATGCGTGGTCAAATGATCGTTTTTGAAATTTCGTTTAGAATTTCTCGTATACAACGTTACTGTATCACCATGTAGCTTATTGACTTTTCCTGTAATATACATACAACCCATTTTTCAATATTCACAACTTTCTTTATTGTTTACTTTCCGAAAAAAATTTATAGCATGTCTAGTCTACCACGAACGGTCATTTGACCATTTGAAAAATTCATGTTATTTACGACTATATTCTTCGGAAAGCGCACTCCTGAAATTGTTTTACGAGTCTACAATGTAATTGTGGATCTACAGTGTAGACAAACGCGCGATTGAAACAAATGCATAACGTTTTTTGTACGACAGTACGGTCTTGCGATCCGAACAGAGAGCATCAAAATTTCACAGTGTATAATAGAAATTATTACGTGGTATAAGTGATAGTTTCGACAAAGTCAACAGAGCCAACAGTATTTTGTGGTATGATTTACAATTGTTTTTTTTTTTATTTCTGGTCTCAATGTTTTTGCCCCGTTTGATTTATATTTTTATATTTTAGTTTTTACTTTATCATTTGTATATTCATCTCCAAAAATGTCAAGACATTCGAGGAATATCAATTTATTAGACAAAATAAATAATATCGACGAGGATTGTTCGGAAAATGACCAAGAAGTTTCCGATATTGATAATGATACAGCAGAATAATAATTGTAACTTTGAAATTAGAAGAACCATATACGGGCCATGGGAGAAATATAACAGCTGACAATTTGTTTACAAGCGCGTCATTAGCGAGTAAACTTGTAGCAAAAAAAACTACGCTTGTTGGAACTATCCGCAGAAATAAAAGAGAGCTACAAAAATTAGCGAGACAGGCAAAGGATATTGTGACACGCTTCTCAACAATATTATACAAATCGAATGATTTTATTCTTTCAATTTATAAAGCTAAATCCAATAAAAAAGTATTGATACTTAGTTCAATGCATTCATCCGTTGAAATTGAAAAAAGTGACACACGTTTACCAGAGACAATTAGATTTTACAATAGCACAAAATTCGGTGTAGATATAACCGATCAAATGGCCAGAAAATATAGTGTAAAATCTAAATGTCAAAGATGGCCTTTACAGGTATTTTTCAATATCTTAAATTTAGCCGAGATAAATGCTTGGATTTTATATAAAGAAACGACGGGTGAAAAAATATCGAGGCAAGAATTTTTATTTCAATTGGCAGAAGAGCTTGGGACCGAATATCAGAAGGAGAGGCAGCTAAGCAAAGAATGTTCATCAAAAACAATAATAAACACAGCTACAGATTCTTCTGGACGGAAATCTTGTCAAATAAGATATTGTAAAGTCAATAAGACTAACAAAATTTGTATAAAATGCAAAAAATATGCATGTGGAAAATGTGCAATACAAAATGCTTTTATTTGTAAAAAAATGTGCTGAAAATGCATAAAGGTAAATGAAACTTTCTAAATAGAAAAGCGGGGAGCGGGTTTTTATTGTAGCACCAGAAAAATATTTTGTTTGCTATCCAATTGGCTAAAATCTCTTTCTATATTAAGATACATATGTTTTTTTAAAGCGGTCATTTGACCGCTTACGGTAGGATTAGGTATACATGAAATGTCGGTAGGTTTAGTGTTAAAATGTACAAATAAGACAAACGCTATCGCGCTGCTTGGCACTTTTGGAGAGGGAATAAGACAAGCGAAAAAGCGCTCCTTGGCACTTTTGGACGGGAAAACAGCAAAGACACGTGGCACTCAAACAGTTAACCGCCTTCCGATATCCCAGTGTCTAAGACAGGGTCCGCTGGTAGCCTTACCGACAAGTCCTCTAGCGGACCCAGGACGAAACGCTTCCTCTTTCCTTTCTTTTTCTCCCCACCACTATTTTCAGCCGCCAAAAACCTATACATCGAACTTTGTTAATTTCACGAATTGTAAGACAATCACACAAAACTGCGCAAGTATTATCCGTCATGGCGAAAGAGTGCAAAGAAACGGGAGTCGTTTCGGTCGTCTATTTTCGCACGAGATGCGATCGTATCGCGGATGCCGAAGGTCATGCCGTGTTTTCTCTCTGTCTCTATCTCTGTCTCTGTCTCTGTCTCATAATACATACACGTACTGGAAAACGCGGGCGCGAAGCGTTCTCGTAGCGATGGTTCCGAAACGATCCGAAGAGAAACTTGACGGAAAGTTGAGTCGAAAGCAAAAAGGGACCGACTGGATGGAGATAGCGGGTAGCACACACGCCGTTGCTCCTATTGTTCTGCGTTCCTGAGAGGCCGAGGTGCTGCCAATATCGGAACGTTCCGGCACAATATCGGGTCACGGAGTCCGGCCCTGTTTCTGGCAGTCGGGTGATAACTCAACCGACGCACACGCCGCGCCGCCGCCATCAATTCAATCGAATTCGCCGTAATTACCGGCCGGATTAAATGCCCCACCGGGACGCAACCCTTGCAACGTACTCGGCTCACGAATCGATCCCATAAAGAAGTCGTTACGGGGACTAGTATAAAATTTAACTGGCGATAGGGATTCGCTGCACCGAGTCGCGTCGCTCCGAACCTAAATTGTTATGATCCGTGTCGTTATCGTCCTCGGTAGCAAGGCTGGGACGTTCAACCTAGATGAATTAGCACGGGATGCTGCTCCTGGCTCATGACTGTACCATTCTGGTATTCGAAATTGGAAAACCAGAATGATGGACAAAATAATTTGCGGATGATTAAAGAGATGTTTAATCTGGCGTGTTTGGAGGTTGTTTAAGGGTTCTGCTATCGAATTGCTACCGTTCGCGATGAACGACCGACGATAAGGTCGGCAGAGAGGTCATTTATGACGGGAAAGGTGAGATAAACTTGCATTTACAGAAGGTGTTCAAAGCGATTGCCATTGGTGTCGATGCAATGCTGCGATCTTCCTATCACGGGTCCAGTAGTATTTATTACCGCTTCGGCACTTATCGAATCGCATGCTGTGACAATTCTCTATCGCGTACTCCAGGCGTAATTGGGATGTCTTTATAAACGACGTCTTTCAAGAATCCCCACAAGCCAACATCTAGAGGCGTCGAGACTGGCGAACAAGCCGGCTACGATACGTTCAGGGCGTCTTTCAACGTATTTGCTAAACCTGGCAATGACGAATAAACACTTGTGGACCGATACCGCGGGACATCGATAAGAATGGTAAGACTGATATAATTAAATCAAGCGATTGTAAATAATGTATTCTTTTGAAGAAGAACCCAATATGTTTCTCATTTACGGAGATTGCCAGCAAAGTTCAGCGAGAGCTAGAGATTTATACGCTGAAAGACATCCTCAACGTTCTCACCGTTTATTTCGCCTTTTTCGTCATAAATGATCTTTGCTGACCTTCAAAGATCTTAATGTTGCACCTCATTGCATTCGTCTCGATAACTGCTATCAGAAAACATGTACCAAAATATAGCATTCTATTTAAAAAAGCAAAGGCGACCTTCGCATCTCTGTAACGACTCCACTTAGGAAGAAACGATTAACCCCTTGACAAATGTTGACGTCTCCGAGACGTCAAGAACTGTCTTCTGCGAACGGTATATTATTAGACTCCTTAACCGTTTCGATCGTGCGTCGATGTTACTTTGTTTACAATGCTTCGCAAAAGCAATCGAGTGTGAATTTTCGATCGAATATTACAGAAGACATGCTCTGTAATTTGTCCCAAAGCGAATGCCCAACTCGGCTACAAGAAAAAGATTGGGCACATTTTTCCCGGACATACAGGGTGTTTCGTCTAAAACAGGACACCTAAATATCTTCACTACCTCTGAAAAGACAAAAAATGTTGCTAACGTAATCTAAATGGTTCCAAAAACCGAATCGGATGGAAGAATCGTTTTTTGTAAATTGTAATTTTTTAATCGTTTCTCCAAGGTCACTCATGTTTTTTTACATATATACAGTCCGCGACAATAGAATAGCACACCCCGAAAAATTTATTAATTCTTATTTATTAAAGTATAAAAATATAATTTTGAATATGTAGACAGGTACACATAAGTGTTGAACACCAAATAGCGCTAAGTTTCTATATACAACGATGGTCCTTTTTGTTTCATCTGCAAAAATGTATATATCTTGATAAACCGGTGCGACAAAATAATAGCACATTATTGCAATTAATTAACATTTATGCATACATACGAAGGGAACTCAATATTTAATATTTTCTAGATCCTTCAGAGTTTTTTATAACCGAAATTATTCGCTTTGGAATCGACTTGAATAATTTTTTAATCCTTTTCTGCTTCATTCGTTCCCATTCGAGTGCAATGCACTCTTTTAATTCGTTTACGTTATTAAACTGTTTCCCTTTAGCATAAACTGCTCTAGCAAGGTCTCCCCAACAGTTTTCTATAATATACAAGTCAGGGGAACGAACTGGCCATTGCAAGACTTGAATATTTTCCGTCTCGAAGAATGCTTTCACAACCTTTGCGGTGTGAACCGCTGCATTATCCTGCTGGAATATGTGTTTTTCCCCGGAAATTCTAGTTGCGTGTGTGGTTATTTGTTCACGGATTAACATTAGATATTTCACGCTGTTCATTTTTCCACTGATAAAATTAATATCCGTCTTTCCATAGTAGCCGATACCGGCCCACACCATGACTTCTCCGCCACCCATCTGGCGACGGATCAAAAACATTTTTTCTTTACGTAAATCGTGGTAATAATAACTGAACCCGTCAGGTCCATCGAGATTAAACTTCTTTTCGTCGGTGAACATAACTTTTCTCCACTTCTTCTTCCAGTGAGCATGTTGCTCTGCGAACTGCAGCCTTGCCTTCTTATGCGTTTCGGTTAGAGGCAGTTTTTTTTAAGCTTCCTTCGCTGCAGGTGCTTAGATCTTTGCAGGACACGTTGCACATTTCTGACGTTTGTTTGTACGCCTGCTGCTTCAGCAATCTGCCTGGTAGTCATTGGTGCATTCGATGCTGCCCTTAGAATAGCACGTTTCTCTCGTGCTGATAGTGCCACAGGTCGTCCAGGACGTTTTGTATTACCGTATTTCTCGGGGTTTTTCAAATAATTCATGACAACCTTCCGGCTTCTATGAATTACTTTCGCAATCTATGAAATAGAAACATTTTCTTTAGATAGTGTCATAATTGTTTTCATTTCACTATCTATTAACTTCTTTCCACGACCCATTTTTTTAGAAGTTTTCCGCAATAATTCACCACACTATATATCAAATACTTAGCCACCTTCCTTTGCTCGTGTTCAACTGAGAAGTGAGAGTGTAGCATGTGTACTATTATTTTGTCGAATTACGTTTCCATGAAATCTACCAAAACAACGATTCTAAGAATTTAGGGGCAGTGTTAACGTGTCAAAGTCACTAAAATGGATATACATATAAAAAGTAACTCAAGAACCATATGAATTGAACGCTCTCATTTCTGTTCTATTTTTAAAATACTACGAAATTTAGAAGGTGTGCTATTCTATTGTCGCGGACTGTACACACAGTTTTTGTTGTTGTATGTTATAGCAAACATTATTGTGCATACATCCATGTTTAGTAACACGACCTTGAAATTAATTGAGAATTAATTCCAAAATCGAGACACTTCTTTTACGTAGAATAATTACATTGTACATGGTTCATTTCCTTTCTTGCATATTAAATTTATTGCTGTTATTTGTACGTACAACGGTTCAATTTTTAACGATTTATTAAATGCAATTGTGGCCGTGTAATAGTTGCTTTGAATTATGGCAATTTTTAGTGTCGCCCCAGAGGAGCCATTGAAGTGATAAGGGTTAAATAGTTGTGGAAGATAAAATTAGACACCAACCATTTTGACTGGTTCGGTAATTCCAGCGTTGACAATGGTAGAATAGAATGGATGCTGTTTGCGATGAAGCGATAGCAATCATGATTATCGATACAAACAAATACAAAAAGAGATTTCTTTACTGCAATATTTTTAAGTAATTGCAGGTTTAATAATTATTACGTGCCATCGATTGGGAGTGATACTTATATTCCCATTGGAAATCAGTGGAATTTGTATAATGAAAGATTGATCGGCATTGACGATAACACGGTTGTCTTCGTAACTGCAATTGCATCGATCAGCCATCAATTACACGAGGCACGTGACCCTGTTAGAGGCAACGCGTGTTTTCCACGTCATCGACGTTGAAATTCTGTCAAGTTTCCCCTGTTGATTCGTAAAAAATCATTCGATAGTCGAACGACGTCGATTTGCTCGTTTGATTACGAACTCGAACAACTTTTCACCATTGTCATCCAAACACGGATATAACTAGAGCTATGAAACCAAAAAAATTGTTCGTTATTCGTAACACGGTCGAGAATAGTAGAATAAAAATGATTTGCACGCTATCGATCTACTACGTTTCACCGAGAACATCGAAGTTGGAAAAGTCAAGCAAACAATTGGATAGTCGAAAAAGTATTGAGAGATTTTTGTCATGTTTTGATTAAATGTTTCTTTTATTCTAAATGAATTTTATTCAAGCATATATTGGCCATTATTATCTACGATCCTTTGTCATTTTTGGGATGGAGCCATAATCCTACCGGAATAGAACTTCCGAATTTTGTTATTACAGTCATAAAATCAAACTATCATGAAAATCTCGAAGTTATTAAATAGAAACTGCCGCGTTGTGTGTAGCCTCTTAGAAAATCCAAAAATATACGGAAAAAAGAAAAGTACTGACAGACCTCGTGCTGCAACGGAACGCGACAAACGAGCCATGTTACGCGTAGCTTCCAATGATAAAGGAATTGTAAGAAACATCGCCGAAGAAACAGATGTTTCGGCTAATGTACAGTGAGTAACTTTAATATTCGGACACTATAGAATTTTTACTTTGTCATAATGTAATTTTGTTCACGATGAAGGAAAAAAAAATTAATTCTAAATTACATTCCTACATAATGTCTAATTAATAAAAGCATAAATTTTATTTATATAATTACTAGCGTTTATTAAATATTCTATTTTAAACAAAACAATGTCTGATTTTAACGTTACAATAATATTCGGACACTTTTAAAAACTAATAGTTTTTGTACTAATTTTTACAAACGAAAAGTAATTCAATATAGTGTAGGATATCCTTCGTGACGAATGACCTCTTTTAATAGTTCAGGCATATTGCAAATTATTTTTTTCAAATATTCTGTACAAATATTATTCCATTCCTCTTTCAGTCGATCTTTTAACATTTCTTTAAATGTTATTGCAGTTGTTCTAATTCGTCAGTCTAGTTCATCCCATAAATTCTCTATAGGATTCAGATCTGGGCACCGAGGTGGTGGCTGTAATAATTTTGGACAATTATACAGCAAATATTCCTGTACGATACCAGCCTTATGCTTAGAATCATTATCTTGATAATACTTAAATGTATTCTGAATATCCATTTTTATTGCACTTTTACGTAAATTATTTTTTAAAATGTTCAGGTATACATTTTTGTCCATTATGTTATCAATAAAAATTTATTCACCCGTTCGAAATGTTGAGATACATCCCCATACAAGTACATTTCCACCTCCGTGCTTTATAGTCGGCTTCGATTTTTAATTTTGAATTCTCCATTTTTCTTTCGCCACACCATTCTTCGCCCATCCGATCCAAAAGTGTTGAATTTACTCTGATCGCTAAAAATAACGTCATTCCACCACGTATCTTCTTTTAAAACAAATTCTCTCGCAAAATTTAATCTTTTCTTTTTATTAGTTTCATTCGCATACGGTTTTTTCCGAGCAACTCGTCCATTATAACCACATTTTTTTAATGCTCTGCGTATTGTTTGAGGGTGCACTTTATTTTCAGTCTCTTCTAATAATTCGGCAGCTAATTTTGGTGCACTTAATGTAGGATCTTTCTTTATTTTTCTTATAATTTTTCTTCCATATCGCGTGTCCAAAATTTTTGTTGGCCTCTTTGCGGAATAGATTGTATTCGGTCTTCGTACTTAAATCTTTTAATAATATCGCACACTGTACTTTTACTAATTTTAAGCATTGCTGCAATTTTCCTTTACGATTCACCTTTTGCATTGTAAAAAATGACAAGTTGGCGTACGTTGTATGAAGTGTTTCTCTTACGTCCGATTATTACCAGTGAACTTAGTGAATATTTAAACAAAACTGATTTTCTGAGGCTCGAGACAGTTTACTTAGACAGACTGTAATGTTTGTAAACATACATCGCAATCGCATTAAATATCACACTAGCTCACGCAAATTGTTACATTTCCGAGGTGTCCGAATATTATTGTCACGTTAAAACTAGACATTGTTTCGTTTAACATAGAATACTTAGTAAACGTTAGTAATTATATAAATAAAAATTATGCTTTTCTTAACTAGACCCTATACGGTAATGTAATTCAGAATTAATTTTTTTTTCGTCATCGTGAACAAAATTACAATGCGGCAAAGTGAAAATTGTATAGTGTCCGAATATTAAAGTGATTCACTGTAAGTAACCGTGCAACGCATTCTCCGCAACAATAAACAAAACGATCGAAGAAAAACCGAAAGGAAAGCCTCCTGCAAGCACAAATTGAAAAAAGATTAATAGTAATTGTTTTTATATTTATACTTTTTGGAATTTTGCTGATTAACACTAAACCTATCGAACAGTAAACTTGGCTAATATATTAGGTCGAGTCATAAGTAACTTCCGACGCAGCTATGTAGAATCTATTATTCGAATATACCCGCTATGAGTTACCATGACAACGAGTTTTTGTTTTCATTAGTTACACGAGGTTTCCGTTAGTCTTTTATCAACAACTTTGTATGATACACGTTAAAATAAACTGCTTCTTTATCCTCTGAAATGGAGAGCCAAAAAGTACATATTCGTTATGTGATGCTTTGGGAATTTAAACAAGGCAATAGTGCTAAGGCGACAGCCGAAAAAATATGCAGAGTGTATGGTGAAGGATTGATAACTGATCGGGCAGTTAGAAATTGGTTCGTAAAATTCCGTTCTGGAGGTATGACTTTAAAAGACAAACCGAGGGCGGGACGTCCTTCCGACTTCGACGACAACCTTTTAAAGGCAGTATTTGAGCAAAATCCGTGTCAATCGACAAGATGTATAGCAGAAAGGTTGAATACATCGCAATCAACCGTTATCCGCCACCTGGAGAAATTAGGGAATGTCAGCAAGTTAGGAGTATGGGTACCTCACAATCTCAGTGAACGGAATAAAGACCACATACAGCAAAGGTGACTCAAGAAAAAATTCTTGAGCTTGGATGGTTTGTTTTACCACATCCTCCTTACTCCCCGGATCTTGCCCCGACAGACTACCACATTTTCTGTTCCCTACAAAATTTTTTGAATGGAAAAACTTTCAATTCTGAAGAGCAAATCACGCAGGCTGTCGAAAACTTCTTCCAGTCCAAACCAGCCACATTTTACAAGAAAGGAATTTATGAACTGCCAGGAAGATGGGAGAAGGTTATAGATAACGGTGGTGAATACGTAAGAAATTAATGTAATTTTTTTATTTAATGAGAGCAAAATAAATATCTGATAAAGAAACGGAAGTTACTTATGACTCGACCTAATATATTGTCCTATAAAAGTGACAAGAATTAATTTATTTGTATTTTGTGTAATTTTTATTACAATGTATGTTAGAATAGAAAAATCCATCGAATCGATTTCTGCGAAAACAATTTTATAGCATCGGTAATTGTAAAATAGAAAACCTGGAAAGGGTCAATTGACCTCTTATGGTAGGTTTAGTGTTAAGTAGGAAATCCTTCAAAACGACGAGTCCCATTGGGCCTAGCGTTAAGAAATAAATTCGACCCGTAAAGGGTTAATTTGCGAAAATGGCGATAAAAATTTGCGAGTACTACTGTTTATTCATGTTTATTCATTGAACATACGGAAAGAACTTATTCTGCACCTAATATAAGAAAAATAATAATTCCAGCGTCTCGTTACCGAGACGAATGGCGCGTTGCTTCGGACAGACTGTTCGCTTCCGATGGGTAATTAGGAAAGGAAACAGCCATGGGAAGGGAGAGGCACGGATAAAAAGGCGCGAACATAATTTGTCCCGGCTCGTTTGTGGGATTTGTGGCCCATTCCGGCCCAGCGGGACGCAAATAAAAAGATGCGATCCTCCGCGTGTCTTTATGCGTGCCAGCATCCTCCGCAAAGTGTCGCCGTCACTCGTTCGGGAATAAGTTATGAAACGTGTCGCGTCTTGTCGCTGCGGGAAAAAAGTTTTGATCCCTCTTTCCCGCAACAAGAACCTTAAGCCGCACCCACGTTTGCTCGACCTCGCTGGTTCAGAATCGACCGAAGACCCACCGCGAGATCGACGGGCTAAGAGCACACGGGAATATCTCCGTCAGGAATTTATCAACATCCGACCAGCGTCGAATTTGCATCTTCGAGACCTGTTTGATCGTAAACTCGTATCAACGGACAACAAGATCGTCCGCGTTTAATGCGATCGCTGTCGCGTGTCTCCACCGCAACGTTCTTAATCCGAAATAAACGGTTATCTTTTGTTTTTCAAGAAATGCTGCTCCAACGTACACTCCGGAGCAAAAAGATAGCACACCTTATATTTTTCCATATTTTCTGTTGAAAGCTGATCAAATTACATATTTTCTTTTACCGATAACTCGGAACATGTCTGTGTATAGATTGTACGAATTATGTCCACAACATATACTTCGACAGGATTCTAACGGAAAAATTTTAAATATTATTGTTCGCAAGCGGGACGAAAAATGATAGCACTTGTAGTAAAGCTAGGCTTTTCTATTTACACCGAAGTTCGCGAATTGCGAACATCAACCTCGGAACGTACAGTGGCTCACGAAAGTATTCGGACACTATTTAAATCTAAATAACTTTTTTAAGATTGGACCAAACGTCTTGATTTTTCTTGAGCAATTAGATGCAGCGATTTACTAAATGATATGTGTTACGACGGCAACAGCGAACATTGTACATGCCTAACACTGTCATCGGAAATTTGTAACGCATAAATGAAAAGCAGACAGGAAGTACGAAATACCCCGTTTTACCCCGACGAACGGACTCCACGTGCGACGCACTTGAAAACACGAAAACCAGACAAGCAATCAGGCATGCAATAAATCACGATAATCCCTCATTGACCGTTTCCCACTCCTTCAGGTATACTCTTTCAGGCACACGTCTTCAAGCATGCTCTTTCGATCATTTCTACAACCAATTAAAAAGCGCTACATTCCTCCGCCTCAAACTACCCTCAACCAATCACGACAAAATCGAGATAACGACGGACAGAACGCAACAAGACTCATCAGACAATCTAGAAATCGCGAAGAAGACAATCACGAAATGTAACAAGAAATTGTAAACAGACGAGTACAGACACCGCGAACAGGACAGAACTCGAAACATAGGAATCGCGTATATTCCGAAGTGAAAATAAAGAAAATCGCAACCACTATAATCGTGTAGTTACAGTGAATCACGAAAGTATTCGAACGCTCTGAAATGAAAAGTTTGACGCTTAAAAAATGTAAGTGATATTGCGAATTACAAAATACTCTTGTTCCTATAGTAATATATAAGTGTCATAACTATACATGTTAAATTTGAAGAGTGTCCGACAACGTAAACATTACTTATGAAAGATTTCTTGGTAACGTCGAGTAAACAGATGTCACGAAAGTATTCGAACGACGAAACTTGTAGTACAAAACAATCCTTGAATTTGACAAACAGTAAAGATTGGCTTTCTCAATTGGTGTTACACACTTCCCTTGTTCAGTACTGCAAGTGTTAATAAGATTGTAAAATTCATATTAATAATGTATCGAAAAAAATCGGAGACAAGCATCACTGATAGAAAATTGATAATTAAGTGGCATAATGAAGGCAAGAGCTATGGCGAAATAGCACAATTGTTAGGGAAAAGTAAATCTACCATTTATTACATAGTAAAAAAGTTAAAAACCACTGGAATCCTTCAGGATGGAGTCCGTTCTGGCCGGCCTAGGAAATTAACGAAGAGGGAAGAGAATATAATTGTGCGTGAAATAAAAAAGGACCCAACAATTTCTGCACCAAAACTTGCTATACAAGTTGCTGATAGCTTCAGAAAACAAGTTCATCCTGAACTTTGTCGAAGAATTCTCCGTAAAAATGATTTTCATGGTCGTATTCCTCGAAAGAAACCATTTATTAGCAAAGTCAATAAACAGAAGAGATATTTGGCTCAGATGGATGTCATGAAATTTGGAGAAAAGCAAATAGAGAGATGGATCTTAAAAATCTACGACCAACCGTGAAACACGGGGGTGGGTCGATAATGGTATGGGGATGTATGGGGGCCAGTGGTGTTGGAAACCTCGTCATTATCGACGGAATATTAGATAATTATAAATATATGCAAATATTGAAAGACAATTTGAAGCAAAGTGCGGAAAAATTAGGGGTAGTAGACAATTTTCATTTTCAGCAGGACAATGATCCAAAACATATCGCACGTATTGTTAAAGAATGGATCATATAGAACGTACCCCACGTTTTAGAAACACCCCCACAAAGTCCGGACATTAACCCCATAGAACACTTATGGGCAGAAATTGGCAAACAACTTAGTAAACATAGTATTAATTCCAAGGAAGCATTGAAGACCAGAATTTTGAACGTCTGGAACAATATAAAAAAAGATATTACTGAAAATTTGGTTGATAGCATGCAACGACGGTTGCAAGCCATAATAAGTGCTCACGGTGGTCCGACAAAATATTAAAACACTATAGTTGTTTAAAATATGTACTATTAATTTAGTCGTTCGAATACTTTTGTGACGTTCATTTAGATGCCGTTACCAAGAAACATTTTATAAGTACTGTTTATGTTATCAGAGACACTTCAAATTTAACATGTATAATCATGATACTTATGTGTTATTACAGAAATAAAAGTATTTTGTAATTCGTAATGTGATTTATGTTTTTTCAACGTCAAACTTTTCATCCGTCTGAATCCTTTCCGTTCGAATACTTTCGTTACTCACTGTATTACGCTGAGAAGAAGGTATCACAGAACTGACACCTTCGCACACAACAATATGCGAAAAGGGTTTTCGAAAAGTTGCAATTGATATGAATTACATGACATATAAAAGCCGGACTTTTTAAACATTTTTTATTTGGGCCATGTATTACAAATTTTAAAGACGCATGTTAGTAAATCTGTAATTGACGTACACACGAGCTACGTGCCATCGAAAATGGTGAAAATCGCAATTTTTCACGATTCTTGGTCGGTTTCTGCTTAAACTTCACAAATTCTTCCATCTTTCTACGCTCAACGTTTTTTTCTACGTCAATCGATTGCGACGATATTTACAGCATACGTATGACTAACACAGGTTTGCAAAACGTATTCTTTAATTTTTCATTTCGAGTAGAAATAAAAATTTTTTAGAAAATGTTTTTTCTATTTTGTTATATAATTTCTACCAATTAGAATTATTTCGACATTAATTTTGAACATCGTTGAGAAAATCGATGCTGCTAGTTGCTCCAGAAAAATCAAGTCGTGTGGTTCGATTTTTAAAAGTTATTTAGATGTCAAGAGTATCCGAATACTTTCGTGGGTCACTGTAGTTAATAAAGTCCGTGATATTATTTCGTGTTGGATATTCGTTCGAAAAAGGCGAAGTAAAGGGTGTCCCAAAATTGACGCAAGATTTGAATTTACCGCCATTTTTGCAGTAAATTGTTGGCAACTCTGAAAAAAGAACAATTTGACAGCTGAGACTTTAGGGTTAGTAAAAATGGAGCGTTATACGATACAACAACGTGTTTTCATTATTAAACAATATTTCGAAAATAATGAAAGTTTGGCGGCCGCAGTTCGAAAATTTTATACAAAATATGATCAAAATAGTGTTTTAACCTCGTCAACTGTGAAAAGATTAAGTGAAAAATTCCGGGAGACTGAATCAGTTGGAGGCGCTAAGTACACCGGTCGTCCAAAAACAAGCCGTTCAAATGTCAATATCGAAGCAGTGCGTAAGAATGTTGATGAAAGCCCAGGAATTGATTTATTATTGATTTATTATTATACATAATTTTAACTTAAATGTGCTATTATTTTGTCCCACTATATTTCCTTAAAAGTTCTTCTTTTTTTTTAACAAAATTGTATAGACTGGCGAAATTCAATTCAATTTAATTTGTGTATATTTATAGAGGTATTTTGCAAGCATGTATAAAATCAAAACCTTGATTGTAATGTTAAATAAATATTCCGTTAATTTTAAAGTGCGCTACCTTTTTTTCCCGGAGTGTATATGCTTGATTCAGAAAGATGCGGCCATTTGTCGATGTACGGCTTCGTCGCAGGTCATGAAATTTCAGTAATGTAGCGAAACTTAACTCTCGCATTATTTGTATTGACAATCGATGAAATAAACCATAGCTATCCTCGCCGCTGGCCGAATTATAAGTTGTAAAATGAATGATTTTTGTACGAGCGAGAAAAGGAAATTCAAGTCAACATTTTGCTGTGACGATGTTTCTTTAACACAGAAATTGACGAAATAATAAATGAAAATGAACGCGCGGATGGAAACAGCTGACAAAATAAGCATTTGAAATTGAACGTTTCGTAAGAATTAAAAGTATCTTACGATGCAGGTTATTCTTTCAATAAATTCCAAACTTCCAATTCGATTTCGTTG
Source organism: Agapostemon virescens (assembly GCA_028453745.1). NCBI lineage: Eukaryota > Metazoa > Arthropoda > Insecta > Hymenoptera > Halictidae > Agapostemon > Agapostemon virescens. Next base: position 21,509,822 of record CM052092.1, on the reverse strand, counting down.
TGGTTGGTTTCAGGAGTAGCTCGAAGATTCGCGATACATGAAAATGAACTTAAGTTCTGCTAGATTGCTGACAGTTCATTCTGTGCGTTGGAATAAACTTGGAAATTTTCTGGACAGTCGAATGCATGAAATGTAATAAGTGAAGTAAATATCAGATACAAGCAAGGTACTTTTTGATGAACTAAAGAATTGATATAGTAATTTTCTACTAAAATTATTTGTACATTAACTGGTAAGCCGACTCTTCTAACATTTCGAAAAAAACTCAAGCCATTTAATCTACTTTAAAAAAAAGTCATTCGTTTCTAAAAGATGTACGATGAGTATAATTATGATTGTAATTTATTGCATAAACCACCAATTCGTGAACGAATGGGAATATGTCGGTTATGAACCAAGAATACAAGCAAAGAACGGCAATAATCGAATTGCTCCGTAGCGAAAGATCGCCTGTGGAGATCATCGAGTGGTTTGGTTTCGCGATGACGCAACTTTACGAAACATCCAAGAAATTTCGAAGTTTTGATAAGCGGCAGAAGGTAACTGTATCGCGAGCTACAAACAGAAAACGTTCCGATCGCAACAGAAGCGCGAACCTAAAGATCGATTTGAAAGAAAAGTCTTTACGATCAGGCTTTACCAACTTCTCCGTTACCACTGGATATTACAAAAGATGCAACATAGAAGCTAATTATTTATAGACTGATGATGTAATGAAATATCGTGTGTTAACCCTTAACGGTCCGAAAGTATTTCAAGTTTACTTCCCACCAGGTCCAGCTATTTTTCATACGAAGAGAAGCTGTAAAACATTTTTAAATCAAGTATAGAAAAAGAAATATTTTTATTTTAGTGAAAATTTATTAATATGTATAGAGGGTAATAATAATGACAATATGATTTAAATTTTATATTCTTTTAGAGTAAGTAAAAGTGCAATGCCGCTTATATGGCGGCATTGGTCCGTTAAGGGTTAATATATCGATCTTTATTCAAAACATCAAATAGCCTGAACGACAGGTCGGGCAAGAACGGCTTGGCACGAGACGCGTTAACAAGAATCAATATTTATAAATAAAATAATATTTATTTATAAAATAAATATATATTTGCTTGTTAGCTAATTTCATAGAGTGTCCTACGGAAATAAAAATTTCCATTAAAATCCACATTCCAGTTACAAGGTTTTGCAGCGAGTTTTCAAATAACTGTAGAATAGTATAACCGAAGATAGCATCTATAGTTGAGTGAAAACGATCCCAGGTCGGTCATACGGGGGTTAATTTTGTACAATTTTTGTTAGGTCGAGCTCAGAGTCCTACTGCGTCGAACAATAGTGTGCATTATTACCATGCTGCCACGTACGGCTTCGTCCTACATACCACCAAACTATCCTACTCCCGTAACATCTAGCTATCATATTACTGTTCTGTCGTACTGCCATACTATGCACTCTCGTCTCGAAGTTAAAGCTAATTGCTACGGCAGTGAAGCGCCAGAATGAGTCTCCGAAATAGCGTC
>CM052092.1:21478572-21497543 GCA_028453745.1 Agapostemon virescens | reverse complement strand
GTCCGCGATATAGTGTGCGTGAGATAGTGGATGCCACTAATATTCCCAAGACAACGGTACATAAGCATTTAATCAAGATGAGATATGCGAATCGATATGAAGTTTGGGTTCCACACCTATTGACGGAGACCGGCCTTATGAACCGCGTCTCTACGTGCGATTTGTTTGTCCAGCGACATGCAAGGGATCCTTTCTTAAAGAGGCTTGTCACTGGAGACGAGACTTGGATTTTATACCAAAATGTGCATCGAAAACTCACTTGGTCTAAGGAAAATAGAACTTCAACTGTTGTGAAGCCTGGACTTCATCCGAAGAAGGTTCTTTTGTGCATTTGGTGGGATTAAAAAGATATAGTGTACTACAAGCTCCTTCCTCAAGGTGATACGATCGATGCTGACAAATATTGCAATCAACTGGATCAATTGAAAGCCGCCATAGCAGAAAAACGGCCAGAATTGGCGAACCGACGAGGTGTCGTTTTCCATCACGACGACGCAAGACCGCATGTTGCGTTGGCCGTAAGGCAAAAATTATTACAGTTTGATTGGGACGTTCTACCTCATCCTCCGTACTCCCCAGACCTTGCTCCATCCGATTATTACTTGTTCCTCAACTTAAAAAATTCTCTCCGTGCTAAATCTTTCAAATCCATAAGCGCAATAACAACGCACCTAGATGAATATTTTGCAAATAAGCTTCAACAATTTTGGAAAGAGGGCATAATGAGGCTTCCTGAGAAATGGAAGAAGGTTATAGAACGGAACGGTTCATATATAACATAATAAATCCACCGTAAACAACAAATATCGTCTATTCATTTCGCATCAAAAAAAGGGAAGAAACTTATGGGACACCCTAATATTTTCTGTTAAACGCTGATCAAAATACATATTTTCTTTTACCGATAACTCGGAGCATGTTTGTGTATACAATTCACGAATTACGCGCACAACATACACTTCGATAGGATTCTAACACAAAAAATGTAACACATTCAGTAAATCTACGCGCTTTCCAGTTACACCGAAGCTCGCGAATTCCGAACATCAACCTCGAAATACAATACACTGGCTCACGAAAGTATTCGGATACTATTTAAATCTAAATAACTTTTTTAAGATTGGACCAAACGTCTTGATTTTTCTTGAGCAATTAGGTGCATCGATTTACTAAATGAAATGCGAAAAGGATTTTGGAAAAATTGCAATTGATGTGAATTACATGAAAAATAAAAAAGGGACTTTTTAAATATTTTTTATTTGGACAATGTACTAAAAATTTTAAAGACATATCTTGTAGATCTGTAATAGTTACACAGATGCAAAGAAATTCATTAAAATCGATCGACGTACACATAAGCTACGTGCCATCGAAAATACTGAAAATCGCAATTTTTCACATTTCTTGGCCAGTTTCTGCTTAACCAGTTAAGTGTGTTTGACGACTATATCCGTCATGCGTAAAATTCTGTTACAACTTGATATTTAAATTGTTATTCTGGCGAAAACTAAATTATATTCGTAAATTTTAATATGTTTAAAATGTTTAGAGGTCAAGACGAAATGAAATAAACAAATGAAAATTATAAATAATTTGACATAGATTCATTCATCTCTGTAGCACATAGATGCGCACTTTGAAAAGAGATCGCCACAGTTAACTGGTTAAACTCCACAAATTCGTACATCCTTTACACTCAACGTTTTCTTCTGCGTCAATCGATTTCGATGAGATTTTCAGCATACGTCGTATGACTAACACAGGTCTGCAAAACGCACACTTTAATTTTACATTTTGAGTAGAAATAAAAATGTTTTAGAGAATGTGTTTTCTATTTTCTTATGTAATTTCTAGCAATTAGAATTATTTCGACATTATTTTTGCACATTGTTTAGCAAATCGATGCTGCTAGTTGCTCCAGGAAAATCAAGTCGTGTGGTTCAATTTTTAAAAAGCTATTTAGATGTCAAGAGTGTCCACTGTAGTTAATAAAGTCCGTGGTATTATTTCGTGTTGTATATTTGTTCAGAAAAGGCGAATTATTATCAAAAATGGGTCGGGGAATGAGATTTATGCATTTAATATATTATTGTATTTCCTGGTACATTCTAACATATTGTTGTATATTCTGGTATCTTATGTCAAATGTTGGTATATTCGGCTTTATTCTACTATATTCTTGGTTATTCTAATATGTTTTTGTATATTCTGAAATATTATGGCGATTACTAGTGTATTCTAGTCCATTCTAGTATATCCTGCTGCATTCTAGTATAATCTTGTATATTCTGTTATGTTACGACATATGTTGTTATATTCTGCTGTAGTCCAGTTTATTCTGGGATATTCTAGCATACTTTTGTATATTCTGGAATAATATGGTGCATTCTTGATCATCCAAGTCTATTCTTGTACAACATGGTGAATTTTAGAATATTATTGTATATCCTGCAGCATTCTAGTATAATCTTGTATATTCCGTAATTTTATGTCATATGTTGGTATATTCTGCATTATTCTAGTGTATTCTGGGATATTCTAGCATACTTTTTAATACTCTGGGATAATATGGTGCATTCTCGAACATCCGAGTCAATCCTTGTATATCCTGGTGCATTTTAGAATGTTATAGTATATCCAGCTGTATTCTAGTATAATCTTGTATTATAAAAATAAAATTGAAAGAAGAAAAATATTCAGTGACAAAAATAGCAACAATTATGAATAGAAGTCGAAAAGTGACAATGAATCTCTTGAAAAATCTAGAAAACTATGATGAAGAAAAGAGTTCTGAACGTTCGCAAAGTCTAAATGCCCGGGAACGACGTGCAATACCTAAGAGCAGCATCAAATTCTAAGATGACTGCAAAGCAAATTGCTTAATGCGTTGGTGTAGACGCTAATATAAAGAACGCGAGACGTGTTTTACAAAGATGCAAATACATAACACGAAGAAAATTGCAGAAAAAGCCTTGGTTAACTGTGCGACGTAAGATGAATCGATTACACTTTGCGGAAAAGAATATTCATATGCGAAAGAAATGGCGAAGAATAATATTTACGAATGGAAAGAGGTTTAATTTGAATGGATCCGATGATCTGAATTACTATTTTCACGATATGCGAAAAGTGGAACAGTTTTTAAATCGTCGGCAAATAGGAGGTGGTGCTAGTGCGACGATTTGGCGCGGTATCGAGTACTATGGTGAAATGGAAATCAAATTTATAACAGGAAAAATGAATAGCAAAATGTATTTGCAAATGATTAAGGAACAAATAAACGCGTACGCCATCAGAATAGCTGGAGAGAAGTTAATTTTTCAGCAGGATAATGTCGCAATACACGCTGCAAAAGCAGTAAAAAAGTACTTTTCTTGAGAAGATATTCGCGTTTTGAATTGGCCAGCGAAATCACCCGACCTTAACTTTATTCAAAATTGTTGGGGAAATCTTGCCCGAGTTATATATGGAAATAGCAGACAATTTAAAAATATTGCCTAATTTAAAAAATATATTCAAGACGAGTGGGAGCAATTGAAGCAAAACACTATTAAAAAACTGTATAAATCTTTGCCAAAGAGAATGATGGCTGTTATTAAATGTAAAGGAGGAGCCAGAAGATATTAAGCATTAAATTTCATTCGTTGATTTATTATTATACATAATTTTAAATTAAATGTGCTATCATTTTGTCCCACTATATTTCCTTAAAAGTTCTTCTTGTTTTCTAATGAAATTTTATAGACTGGCGAAATTCAATTTAATTTCATTTGCGTATGTTTATGGAGGTATTTTGCAAGCATGTATAAAAACAAAACCTTGGTTGTAATGTTAAATAAATAAAAATTACATTAATTTTAAAGTGCGCTATCTTTTTGTCCCGGAGTGTATACATAAAGAAAATTATAGTATTTTCTATAATATATGTTCTAAATAGGTTAATGAAATAATGAGTTCTGTCGACATTCTCGATTTTCTATGAGCTCTAACGCTGGAAATCGAGAAAATCGAGAACGATGTGTTCGATATATTTTATAGTTCGACGATTTATAAGGGACACTCCCGATACTGCTAGACCGGCGCGCACACCTCGTGTACCGCTAATCCGTAAATGTCTCCGATGTAAATGGATCCTGTCTTGCTCGTGAATTGCCGTAACTCATCGCGAGACGCACGCTGAACGTGTCAGCGCCTAGATTAAGCCGCCCATTAATACAGTTGTATCCACGCCAGTGATTAATTTCAATTATTGTTCATCGCTAATGAAATTTCGTGTCCGGCCCTTGTAACGCCCAAGAGATGTTGCATGAAAAGTACAAGGAACGGTACAGTGATGTTCGACTATCGAGGGTTTCAGGTGTCGACCTCACTGAGACGTGTAACACAACATGGTGAGATTAGGCATTTCCGTAAAATTATATCCATTCAATCACGTATCCGCTTCTTTAACCCCTTGCACTACGATTTATTTTATTGTTACCGTACGAAAAACATTTTTCACGTTCATAATTTCGGAAAAAGAAAAGAAGAATTTATATTTATTTTATGTCTACGTGTTCTCCAGTGTCTATATATGATAACAACAAAATAGAATTCTATTGTTGTTTAAAAGAAATAAATTATATATGTTTTTATTTGATTCCGTTCAAAATCGTTATCACGAGTCTGACTCGTTATTATAGTGCAAGGGGTTAACGCATTAACTGCCAAACTAACAACCTTAAAAAACCCACAAAATCAAAGTAACATATTTATTGAAGCAACAACTGAAAACTTAAAATGTGCAACACAAAGTTATTCTTCAACCTTCTTCTATTCTTCAGATCTCAACTAAATTTAGTGCAACGAACATATTAATGTACAAATTTATTTGTAAACGTAGACAAACAATTCTGTCAACCATATATGGGCGACATGGCAGTCAAAGTGTTAATCATTATCTATCTTTAATTATTCTTTTATGAAACATTTATCGACATATTTCTACCTTTTTTCGAGTCAAAGCGAAACCGAATCGACGATATTCAAAAATAAAACTACCAAACCAGTCGTTTTGATTGGTCCCTAGTTGTTTTCTTTCCAGACACAAATAAGGAAGTTAAAAATCGTGACCCTCACTTTTTTTTGTAATTTTCGTCATACTTTTATTTCATAGTTTTTATTTAGAAATGAAAAATAGTTACACCAGAGAATTAAATCGTCATTCGTATCTATGAATTTTACAGTTACACATAAAGGTATGGAACAACGAAGATAGTATTAATTCGTGAATGCTGTGCCAGTCTCCTAGAACCGACGCATCAAATTCCAAAAATAGCTTAATACGACTCGTATAATATTACACTAAATGTTTACAGTATCTGAATAAATTTTAACGAGATAACCGAGACTTTGGTTCATGCAAAGCCGTATTTTCTATTGAAACTTGGGTGAGCAGTAAAATGGAAGAGGAAACGCAGCTTCGAATTTAAGGTGTTATTAACAGATGTAAATTAAGCCATCGAGGAAGTATTATACGATTTACTATAGTGAAGTGATTCTAGCTACGGTTCGTTTGAAAATACCAGGATAAACCGGGTAGCCATTTTAATCCAGGAATAACAACTTGAAAACTTTCCTATAAGATTTTAACACGAAATTCATTACAATTTCAACGGAGGATGATCGAGTAAGCGCAACGATCATTCCATTCTCGGATCGGATCACAATCGATCAAGGGTCCGATTAACAGTTCGGACAGATGATAGTAATTTGCTACCGCACGTAATTGTTAAACAATTTAACTGTCAGTCGCAAACTGGCGCACCGTGTTGGTACACGAGCCGAAGAGGCGTGGTGAAAACGTAACCGGAGAGGTGGAGAGGTCGTGAACTCTCTCGTTGATCGATTATACATGATCTACTAAAATTAGTTCGTAGTCTGTCTCGCGTAAATCGGCTTTGAATGGAAAGTTGCTGAAAGTTTGAGGAATCGTCGGGGGACTTGACAACTCATGACTCTGCTACCCCCGCAAGAAGACCGAAGTAATCTAAATTATCGAGAAGAGCCACGAGTGATGATAGTTTATGCGCACGAGCACGCTTCCAGACTGAACTTTAAAGACGAGCAACAATAATACTAACGGGAACATATTCAGATGCGAAAAACCGATTTTCATGAAACTTATAGGAGCTTATAGTTTTTTGACAAATGGCCATCAATACATGCCATCGAAAATGGCGAAAATCGAAAATTTTCACAATTCTTGGCCAGTTTCTACTTAAACTCCAGAAATTCTTCCATCTTTCTACGCTTGTCATTTTTTCCCGCGTCAATCGATTTCAGTGAAATGTTCAGCATGCGTATAATTAACACAGTTCCGAAAAACGCATATTTTGAATTTTCATTACGAGTTGAAATAAAAATGTCTTTTCTACTTGCCCACGTAATTTCTACCAATTAGAATTATTTCAAAATTATTTTTGCATATCATTTAGTAAATCGATGCTTCTAGTTGCTCCAGAAAGGTCAAGTCTTTTGGTTAAATTTTGAAAAAGTTATTTAGATTTAAAGTGTGTCCGAATACTATCGTGAGCCACTGTAGTTCATATAAATATGAAATTGATTCATTTTTTAAATATTTGTTAGTTGCGAAGGAAAAGGTTGTAAAAATCAACTATTACTACTGTTTTTGCACGTGCTGGTAAACGCAATTTTAAGAAAACTTTACTAATACTCCTAGGAGACTAATCCCTTCAACTTGGCCGAAGAACCGTAATCGTTTGATCCATTTGCAAGAAGATATCGTTATATTAAAGCGTGTGTGTATCATGAATTATGTGACTCGACTGTATCTCACACGGGAACATATTCAGATGCGTAAATCAGGTTTTGATGAAACTTATGGGAGCTTATAGTTCTTTGAAAAATATTTGACACGTGTTTTTTTTATCGACAACCTTCCACTTTGAAGGGGTGAAAATAGCCCTCAAAGTTTGGATATTTTTTAGATATCTCGGAAACCAGAAGTCGAAAAGATTTGAATTTTTTTTTAAATTGTGTGTTTTTCAATGGGAAATGTAGTCGCGCAAGAAAATTTTAACAAAAGTTTTTTGCTTAAACAATAAAGCTTTAAGCTCCCATAAGTTTCATAAAATTCGGATTTTCACATCTGAATATGTCCCTTGTAAGTATTCTATTTTAAACAAAATGATGTTCTAGTTTTAACGTGACAATAATGTTCGGACACCTCGGAATGTAACAATTTGCGTGAGCTAGTGTGATATTTAATGCAATTGCGAGGTATGTTTAGAAACATTACAGTCTGTGTAAACTGTCTCGATCCTCAGAAAATCAGTTGTGTTTAGATATTCGCTAAGTTCATTGGTAATAATGGGACGTAAGAGAAACACTTCGTACAACATAGGCCAACTTGTCATTTTTCACATTGCAAAAGGTGAATCGTATAGGAAAATTGCAGCAATGCTTAAAATTAGTAACAAAAGTTTTTTTTTTAAACAATAAAGGTATAAACTCCCATAAGTTTCATCAAAATCGGATTTTCGCATCTGAACATGTTTCCTTGTTAGAAGCATGCTATGCAGTTGCGGACAGCAAGAATGTTTAAAATTCGAATTGCTCTATACAAGCATTACTAACTTTATCGCTAGATGGTTTTCAAATATTGATCATATTCGTCGAAACTCGGGCATTCTCGACACGTTACACGACCTCCAATTCTTTTGTTTATTCTTCTGATTCCACATAATGCTTTAATAATCATGTATTGTATTTTGTTCGATACGTGCAGCAAACAAAAGTAGTTTCAAAGTCTTTTGCAATTGTAATAATATTAACAACTACGTATCGAGTACATGTTTGTCGATATTTAATCAACGAAATCATTGAATGCATGCGAACGATTAAAGTTAAAAAATTGAAAGGCTGGAAACTTTCTAATTTTCTAATATTCTGTGCTATTTCAGAATCAATATTGAATTCAAAATACGAAGGTCGATCGAACATAACCGAGATTGTTTCTTTATCTTGTATTTTAGAAGACTTTTCTAAAAATTTCAAATCAGTTATTGGTTCCACTCCAATTCCACTCCAAGTTGATAAATTTGGATAGTAAAGACAGTAAAAGTAGTTGAACCCTCTATGAGGCAACTCTACAACAACGAGTTAGACTGAATTATTTAAAAAATGTACTTCCTTAATTTTCTTTAAACAGAAATAACATTTTATTCAATTGTCGATCGTATACTGTCATTGGAGAATAGCTAGGCACGCGGTAATTACAAATTTGTCTTTTCTTTTTGTTATTCTGCGGAGGACAAACAAAATTCTAGTCACTGTTATTGTAAAATGAGGCGTAGGCCAAGGGGTTAATATATCGACATTTTACCAAATGATTTTAGTTTTTTGTAAGATAACGTAAACGTCTAAATTAGCGAAATTATCATGGATTTGGAGATTAACGACTTCTCTTGACAACGACTATTTTAGAATCAAGGAACCATTTGTACATCACCATGTTTGCATTTAGAAAATCGATGAAAATTGAAGCGTTGTACGTACGAATAATAGTAACAAATTTTGTATGCACGAAAGAAAATTAACCATGTACAATGTAACTATTCTATGTAAAAGACATGGCTCCATTTAAGAATTAAAATTTCTCGGAGCGCAAAGGGTTAATTTGTCAATTTAATAAGGTCTGTTTCCAGGAATGGACACAGCGTTTAACGTGTTAACAATGCGAAATTCCGAAGCCGAATGAAATTATTAATTGTTACAAATCATCAATACAGTCGAAGCATTCCTTTCTGTTTTAAATTAACTTTGTAAATTTGATTCCATTTGCCATTTCGATAGAGATAAATATTACATATACTTTGATTGCATAATTGCATTTTTAAAGCACTTATTGAAGCTCTACCGACGCATTAATAACAAAGTTTAATATAAATTCAAAAGAAATATGTTCACGACATAGACGTATCTCTGGTATGGAGTTTTTCTCCGTTGTGTTTTAAATGCGTCGACGTCCGCTAACAAGGGATTCATGCCAAACACGCGTTTAGTTCCATTACAACAATCATCCCTCTAAACTGCGAACATAATCTATGCAAGATTTCAGTGGATCGTTTGTTCGTAACAGTTATGAACTCGATAAGAACACGTCACTTGATTATTCGCACGTCGGTTCAGCTATTGAGAACCCGATTAGGCGGAATAATACGTCGTGTACATGAAGTGTAAGACATGCCTACTTCAACTCCCGCTTGGTCTCGTAGAGACAAGAACAATTATGCAATCGCACAACACACAATCTGGTTAATTCTTTTAGTGGCAAACGACGATATATTGTTGCGTATCCAATTGTTGGATTCCGGGTTTAGAAATCGAGTGCCACGTTTTACAGAAAATCGAAAGAAGTTTTATGCAAGCGACCTACACGGCGACGAGGTAAAGTATAATAGGTAACGTTCCGGTCTTGACTTCGCAAAGGAAAAAGCTCGAGATGTTTTGGAGGACTGCTGTGTATATCTAGTCCTTGAAAGGGAAACGTGGAAGGGAGAGGGAAAGGTGTACCGTGGAAGGAATCGCTTAGAAGAGGAAAGGTCTAAGGGTTGGTTGGTCCTACTAACTCGGATGTTTTCGATGACGCGTCTATGGTTTAGTAGTCACGATGCGTTGGCGTGTACGTGGTTATCGGGCACGGCGTTCCTTTAACCCTTTTAGTGCCGAACGACGATACATCGTAACACTTGCGAAAAGTGCCAACGACGATACATCGTTGCGTATACGATGGCGCCTAACTATTCGCGTTGTGAGCGCACTCTGTCTCAAAATAAATTTATAAAACGTTACGGACCTGTCTAATTTCATTGCGAAAGAATTAAAACGATTGTTTCTGGGTTGAACTCGTTGGAACACACGGTTTGCTCCATGAAGGTTTCAGGGTTAAGTGCCACGGGGTTCGACACAGTGCGCTTACCAGCAGTCATTCTGCCTGCCTCGCTCCGCGTCCGGATCCTCGAGGACCGAATCAAAAATATTGTAATATAGTTGGCATTTGTTTGTTTTTTCTCTACTTCGTAATATGCTGCTTTTTGAATTTTCTAATTATTCTTAGTTTTTTATCAGCTTTCCCCCAAGGCTTAGCAAATTCGTTAATGTCGGCCCCGTATTCTTCGCACAGTTACTTTTGCTCGGCACTAAAAAGCGATTAAAAATTGCGCCACGAGATTAAGATCCGAGCGACGATTCTCGCTTGCACGGAGGAAGTAAAACAAAAATCCGTGGCCGATGTTAATAACGCCAGGGTGTTTGCGCAGATTAAATTCACCGATCGATCGTGCAACGTGACACAAGAGGACGTCTCCGTGCTCGGCATGGAAGATGACTACGAGCTCTATCACGGTTCTGGTAGTCCCGTCACCGTGCTTCTGGTTCACCCGAATCAATAATCTTCCCGTGTGCACCGTTAAATCGCATGATAAACTCGGCGAAATCGTTCACCGGACGATGCACGAAACCGGCATCGAGGAAAACTGTTCGAGGAAAAATTGCGTACCTACTGCGGCTTCGAATTCAATCTGAATTTCAGAATTTCGTAGCAGACAGCTGCCCGCCACCTCCCGTTAATTCCGTAAAAAGTGGTTACGTTCGTTCAACTCTTTTTTTATTCCGAATCGAGAGCAGTTTTGTACGATTCTGAATGGCGAAAGCTTTTCGCTCGAATCGAGTGCGCTCGAATCGGTTCGAACCTCGTCCGCGGTTCCACAGGGTGTCACGGGATTTCGCTCTTGCCTCTCGACGAACCTCAACGACTCATCGGCCGTGTAAAAGCTCCTACTAAGAAGGAAGCTCGCAGTCGATCAGAATCAACGGACGTTTCCGACCGCATCGACTCGTCGACGTGTCCGCAGTGCCGATTAATTACTTCGCCCCGGTTTCCACAAGACGCACCACCCACACTCCCCTATCCGCGTCAGAGTTCACCCGGAAGGTGACGCCGTAACGATTCCATTGCACTTTGAACCTTCACCGAGAACCTGCGAATTAATTCACTATCGGCTTTTTTTCACCGTGCTCTTCTCCTCGAGCATCTATCTTCCCGTTTGCTCGATACCGCGTGCTCCCGAGATATCGCCGAAGAATTTCTCAATCGCACTTGCCTCTTCCACTGGAAAGCCGCGAACCGATATATCACCGATTTATAAGCTACCGCGATTTAAATCGTTTATTCTGCTATTTCACCGACCGAAAGACTCTCTTCGCTATTCGATCAAACATTCTTAGTTTCACTTCGAATCTTCGTTGGGAACTCACACACCGATTTATCAACGATTTCTTTAATTAGGATACTTATTTATTCCTTTACCAGCAAAATATGGCATCCGCGAGACATTATTGTCGACGTAAATTTGTATTCAGAGTCGCTTCGAACCTCCACCGGGAACATAGCTTACTCTTACAATATTCATTTCATTATTTTTCTGTACTCTCAAACATTTTTAGTTTTCTATCGATTTATCGCCGTAAGATTTCAACATCTGTTTTCCCGTTCCGCGGCAGGAAAGAATTTTCCCCAGGAAAATATTTATTTTACAATCCAGCAACTTTGTTGCACTCGCGATCTTCCATCGCCGTGTTTTGAAATTCGGAATTTTTCTTGTCTCGCCAAATGCTTAATTACACCGCGAAATTTCACCGAAATGCACAAATCGATCTGTCGATCGCTCACCGAGCAGGTTTACTTTTCCGTTTAGTATATTCCCCGTCTTTCTAGTCAATTTCACTTGCACAATTTTCCATTCGCAGTGGCCTACGCGAGCCAACGTAATCCTCGATCGGCCAGCGTTTCACGGAACATATTATATCACAGAGATGCGAAAAGAGAGAAGCGTCTTCGATTTTATTATCTGACCGGATCCTCGATTCCCTGCTTACAAGCTCCGCGAGAATAATCGCGGATCTTCCAGCACTCTTTTAACATTTATTCCCGACTCGAATCGTCGAGATATCTTCTATAAATCTTGCTGCGATTCGTCTCTCAATATTATCGTAATGCTTATCGTTCGAGTCTTTCGAACCGTTCCCCGTGAAATAAATTCTTCCTCGTTTTCGTCGCTGCTCCAACGGGGACGAATGAATTTCCACAATGTTGTTTACGTACGTCTTCCGTCCGGCGCACTCGCTGATGCAGAGCTTCCTCAAGTTCCGGAGTTATGAACTTTCTTCTCCCCTCGACGTGACCTACTAAAACCATGCATGTCGACACACGTTCCGGACGGCGACGATCGCTCTCTGCTCGGTATCGTCGGATCCTGTTAACCGTTTTTCCGTTCCTCGAGGAACATCGTTTCCCGCTGTATTTATTTGCTTCCGGTGAAAGCAACGCCGACTAACAGGAAGAAACTTCGCGGACAACAAAGTCCGCGCGAACGTCTCGGAGCGTACAAAAACGAGGATGTCGCGTTAATTTCTATAAAAGAGAGGCGATCGAGCATCTCCTGCTATCGGAAACGTAGCAATCTTCCTTGTCAAGATTAAAATAGATTTTGGTAAGGCTCGTTCGATCCTCGTACGCTCCGTCCTCCTCCAAAAGCAGCTGTCGTGGACATCGAACGACCGGACACGAGAAAGTCAGTCAACGGGATCAACCCGTTTCCGGTAATCGCGATGACGGGACCACCTCGCGGAATGCGAACACGTAGTATTAATTAGGCGAGCAGCTGGAACATCGACCTGGTTTGCTCAGGAGTCCCGCGTGCCTTTCATGCTGGGAACAATCAGCTGTGATCTTGAAGCGCGCAGCGACTGCTTCGTGGCGCATTATCGGGCAGCAGTTCGGATGCTGAGGAAGCTGGCATCGGCTTTGCCGATTATCGTCTAAACCTGCGAGCCCATCGTTCGCTGCGAACGCATTCCGGAGACTCGTTCGCCGTCTCCTTTCAGCGATCAGGGGCACGGTGGAAACAGCGAAAGCCGATTTAAAAAGGTCCGGTCATCCGTCGTGGCTTCGCGTCCGAAAAGACTTTTCGAAAGCGACTGGGTCCTGCAGCTGACGAAGAGAAAGGGAACTGGTTGCCATCGATTTTTTCCCTACGGCAGGGTCACAGGAAGAGAAAGCTCCTCTCGGAGTGCCCCGTTATCTGGTGATCCACCCCTCGGGAGAGATCCTACGGGATTCCACCTAGGGACACCGAGGGATAATTGTTACTCCCTCGACCGGCATACGGCGGTGTCGAGCAGAGAATTGATTCGCGGGCTGGAAACGCAACCCGATCGGAACGGGAACGAGAAGGATCGGTGCACCAGTTCCACTTTAACGCAATCAATCTTCCTAGCGGCGTCACCCGGAAACAACCTGCGTTCTCCGAAGCTCGACCGGACTTTGCGCCGATTCGAATCGCTTAATGAATCGTTGCCGATCCTCGCCGATCGTGGCTGGCGAAGTCTGCGAATTATCTTGAGCATCGATGGGTTTCCTCACTGCGAACGACACAACGATTTAATCCATCGCGATTCGCCTGTCACGCGAAAAAGAGATAAAACGAGTCGCACGAGCGATCGTCCAAATTGTAGAAAAAGATGCTCGGTTTCGATCTTCCGGGCCACTTTAACCGATCGTTGATCGGTCCCAGGGTCTCGTCCGGTTGATGTAGGGTTCGGTGTCGTCGAGGGACGTTGCAGCACGGGTGTCCCGAACACGCGTGAACCCTATAGTACTATGAAAACCCCGGTGGGCTGGTTCGAGCGAGGTGAACGTGCCGAAACTCGCTGTTCCCGTTGTTTCGCGCGTCGGTCCGTCTAAGCCCGCGACGAGCGGGACATACACCCGGCGCTGAATCGCGGCCAACTGAGAGGGAGAAAACAGCCCCCTAGATACCTACCAGTCGGTTGGCTGTAGCATCGCGCACAGAAACCCCCTGCGCAACGTTCTGCTCCCTCTCACCCCCATCCGACGATCGCGTCTGTCGGCGCGGAACGTCGACGTCGAGACGTCCAAACGACGAATTCGCCCCGTCTTCGATCAGACCCTTCGACCCACACCGAAACCCAGCCGACGAAATGTGGAAATCAGTTTCGAGCTTTTCAACCCTTTGCACGCGGCGCGGGCCTTCGAAACCGGAACAACGCGTAGTAAGAAGAAGAAATATTACGAAATTTAAGGATTCGGTTCGTCGAGGACCCGGCCGCGGAGCGCGGCAGGCAGAATGACTGCTGGTAAGTGGATTGACAGGGGAACATATTCAGATGCGAAAATCTGATTTTTATGAAACTTATGGGAGCTTATAGTTCTTTGAAAAATATTTGCCCCTTGTTTTTTTTTATCGGCAACCATTCATTTTGAATGGGTGAAAACAGCCCTCAAAGTTGGGGTATTTTTGAGATATCTCGGAAATTAGAGGTCGAAAAACTTGAATTTTTTTTTAAATTGTGTGCTTTTCAATGGGAAATGTAGTCGCTCAAGAAAATTTTAACAAAAGTGTTTTGTTTAAAGAATAAAGCTATAAGCACCCATAACTTTCATCAAAATGGGATTTTCGCATCTGAATATGTTCCCTTGTGGGTCAAACCCCGTGACACTTACCCTGAAACCTTACGGACGTAACCACTGTTTACGGAATTAACAGAAAGTGGCGGGCAGCTGTCTGCTACGAAATTCTGAAATTCAGATTGAATTCGAAGCCGCAGTAGGTACGCAATTTTTTCTCGAACAGTTTTCCTCGATGCTGGTTTCGTGCATCGTCCGGTGAACGATTTCGCCGAGTTTATCATACGATTTAACGGTGCACGGGAAGATTATTGATTCGCGTGAACCCGAAGCACGGTGACGGGACTACCTGAACCATGATAGAGCTCGTAGTCATCTTCCATGCCGAGCACGGAGACGTCCCCTTGTGTCACGTTGCACGATCGATCGGTGAATTTAATCTGCGCAAACACCCTGGCGTTATCAACATCGGCCACGGATTTTTGTTTTACTTCCTCCGTGCAAGCGAGAATCGTCGCTCGGATCTTAATCTCGTGGCGCAATTTTTAATCGCTTTTTAGTGCCGAGCAAAACTAACAGTGCGAAGAATACCGGGCCGACTTAACGAATTTGCTAAGGCTTGGAGGAAACCTGATAAAAAACTAAGAATATTTAGAAAATTCAAAAAGCAGCATATTACGAAGTAGAGAAAAAACAAACAAATGCCAACTATATTACAATATTTTTGATTCGGTCCTCGAGGATCCGGACGCGGAGCGAGGCAGGCAGAATGACTGCTGGTAAGCGCACTGTGTCGAACCCCGTGGCACTTAACCCTGAAACCTTCATGGAGCAAACCGTGTGTTCCAACGAGTTCAACCCAGAAACAATCGTTTTAATTCTTTCGCAATGAAATTAGACAGGTCCGTAACGTTTTATAAATTTATTTTGAGACAGAGTGCGCTCACAACGCGAATAGTTAGGCGCCATCGTATACGCAACGATGTATCGTCGTTGGCACTTTTCGCAAGTGTTACGATGTATCGTCGTTCGGCACTAAAAGGGTTAAAGGAACGCCGTGCCCGATAACCACGTACACGCCAACGCATCGTGACTACTAAACCATAGACGCGTCATCGAAAACATCCGAGTTAGTAGGACCAACCAACCCTTAGACCTTTCCTCTTCTAAGCGATTCCTTCCACGGTACACCTTTCCCTCTCCCTTCCACGTTTCCCTTTCAAGGACTAGATATACACAGCAGTCCTCCAAAACATCTCGAGCTTTTTCCTTTGCGAAGTCAAGGCCGGAACGTTACCTATTATACTTTACCTCGTCGCCGTGTACGTCGCTTGCATAAAACTTCTTTCGATTTTCTGTAAAACGTTGCACTCGATTTCTAAACCCGGAATCCAGCAATCGGATACGCAACGATATATCGTCGTTTGCCACTAAAAGAGTTAACCAGATTGTGTGTTGTGCGATTGCATAGTTGTTCTTGTCTGTACGAGACCAAGCGGGAGTTGAAGTAGGCGTGTCTTACACTTCATGTACACGACGTATTATTCCGCCTAATCGGGTTCTCAATAGCTGAACCGACGTGCGAATAATCAAGTGACGTGTTCTTATCGAGTTCATAACTGTTACGAACAAACGATCCACTGAAATCTTGCATAGATTATGTTCGCAGTTTAGAGGGATGATTGTTGTAATGGAACTAAACGCGTGTTTGGCATGAATCCCTTGTTAGCGGACGTCGACGCATTTAAAACACAACGGAGAAAAACTCCATACCAGAGATACGTCTATGTCGTGAACATATTTCTTTTGAATTTATATTAAACTTTGTTATTAATGCGTCGGTAGAGCTTCAATAAGTGCTTTAAAAATGCAATTATGCAATCAAAGTATATGTAATATTTATCTCTATCGAAATGGCAAATGGAATCAAATTTACAAAGTTAATTTAAAACAGAAAGGAATGCTTCGACTGTATTGATGATTTGTAACAATTAATAATTTCATTCGGCTTCGGAATTTCGCATTGTTAACACGTTAAACGCTGTGTCCATTCCTGGAAACAGACCTTATTAAATTGACAAATTAACCCTTTGCGCTCCGAGAAATTTTAATTCTTAAATCGAGCCATGTCTTTTACATAGAATAGTTACATTGTACATGGTTAATTTTCTTTCGTGCATACAAAATTTGTTACTATTATTCGTACGTACAACGCTTCAATTTTCATCGATTTTTTAAATGCAAACATGGTGATGTACAAATCGTCCCTTGGTTCTGAAATAGTTGTTGCCAAGAGAAGTCGTTAATCTCCAAATCCATGATAATTTTCCTAATTTAGACGTTTACGTAATCTTCTAAAAAATTAAAATCATTTGGTAAAACGTCGAAATATTAACATGTGAGTTGAAAGTTGCACGACCCATAGAGGGTTAAAATGATAAAAAATTGTTCGATGTTCTATTGGTTTTCCATAGAAGTTATCGATAATGAAACAAAGAGTCCTCGAAACGCGTTTCCCCGGGAAACCGACGTGCAGTGCTGTCGTCACCGTATGGTGCAAAGTTTCCCGGGAGCAGCGATAAAATTATCGTGGACCTGGTACAATGGACTTAACGCAGTAATTAGCGAACGGAAGCTCCTCAGCTACGAGTTACGTTAATAAACCCGATTTGATTTTGCCGTTCGAAGCAACCATCTGCCTGAAATTTGCTTCGATATTCTACTTTTCGATGAACCTTCGTTCCCGTTCGATTCGCTAGCCAGCTATAGGACTAAAAAGAAACCGGCGAAACTATGATGATTAAATCGCTTAATCGGTAATTGCTGCCCTCGATCGTTCGCTCGACTCTGTTGTTAAAACATCGCCGGATGCAAGGTGAAAAATAATTTTATAAATTGTAATCAACGAATCGATCGGATTGACCCCTTAAGGTGTGTTGCCGAGAGCTTGCGATTTTTAAGCCAATTGCTTCGAACATAATCCTCAAAGGATGCGGGAGCTTAACTAACTGCAAGACCCGAAGAATATTCGATTAGTTCAAACTTACATTCGATTTTGCAGTCACCATTACGCGAACGCCTTTGACGTTGCCATAGTACTTACCTACTTGTTTCAGCTTCCGACGGTGATAAGTAGATTGTGGACGTTTATACGATTTTCTATATTTTTTTTCTATGTCAATTTCAAGAAAGCACAGTTCGGTAGAATTTTAATGACTACGAAGGTATCTTTTGCGAGTAATAATAAACCGTGTGCTTGCCCAATTCAGAGAACAAAGAGCAGAGAACATTTATAAAATTGTATATATTGAACTTTAATAGTTATTTCGACTTTTGTCGTTTAACAATATTGAGGGGTGCTCCTCCTGCAACCTGAAAACAAATAATTCATGAGTATTTAGACATTTGAGACTAGAACTTCCGAGGATCTAAACAGATAGTCTCGAAATACAAATTTTATTCATTCAATTGAAACGTTTCAGTTAAAACACTTTAAAAATAAATGTGGCGCATCGATGCAATCTGGACAGTATAGACCAGAATTTAATAGAATTCACTGGAATGTACTACAATATACTACAATATTCCAGAATATATAAGAAAATATTAGATTGTACAAGAATATACTAGAATTCACTAGAATGTACTTGAATATACCATAATATACCATAATACACCAGAATAAACAAGAATACATTAGAATGTACCAAAACATGCTACAATAAACCAGAATATACCACCATACATCACATACCAAAATATACATAAATATACTAGAGTGTACTAGAATATACCAGCATTCAATAGAATGTACTAGAATATACCACAATATACCAGAATACACCAGATTATCCTAGAATGTATCAGAACATACTAGAATTCACTAGAATGTGCTAGAATATACCATATTGGCCAGAAGATACAAGAATATACTAGAATGCACCAGAATATACTACAATAAACCAAAATATATCACCATATAACATAACATACTAGAATATACATGTATATACTAGAATTCATCAGAATATACTAGAATACAGAATAATATGTCAGAGTATACCATAATATACTAGAGTGTACCAAAATATGTCACGAATACATCAGAATATATACATATAGTATTCATATATATGAATACTCGAGAATATATAATAATATACCATCATATGCCAGAATGTATAAGAATATACTGGAATATAGATTAATCTGACAGAATATATCATAATATACTAGAGTGTACCAAAATATGTCATGAATATTTCAGAATATACCAGAATGTACAAGAATATTGCATAACATAACATAATATATCAGACTATACCATATTATACTACAATGTACCAGAATATAATAGAATTCACTGGCATGTACTACAATATACCATAATATACCAGAATATACAGGAATATATTAGATTGTACCAGAATATACAGGAATATATTAGATTGTACCAGAATATACAGGAATATATTAGATT
>CM052092.1:21463126-21478562 GCA_028453745.1 Agapostemon virescens | reverse complement strand
CTACCAGAATATACTACAATAAACCAGAATATACCACCATATAACATCACATATTAGAAGATACATGAATATACTAGACTGTACTAGAATATACCAGACTTCGCTAGAATGTACTAGAATATACCAAAATACACCAGATTATCCTATAATGTATCAAAATATACTACAATTCACTAGAATGAACTAGAATATACCATAAGATTCCAGAATACTTCAGAATATACCAGAATGTACAAAAATATTGTATGATACGTTCTGGAACCTTGTCATTATCGGTGGAATATTAGATAAATATAAGTGCATGCAGATATTAAAAGATAATTTAAAGCAAACTGCGGAAAAATTAGACCTAGTTGGTAATTTTCATTTTGAGCAGGACAACGATCTTAAAGATACCGCACATATTGTTAAACAATGTATCATTTATAATGTACCTCACATTGTATAAACACCTCCAATAATATCCGGATACCAACCCCATTGAACGCTTATGGACAGAAATTGGCAGACTACTTAGTAAATATAATATTAATTCCAAGAAAGCCTTAAAAACAAAAATATTAGATATTTGGAATAATATCGGAAAAGAAATTACTGAAAATTTGGTTGACAGCATGCAACGACGTTTGCAAGCTATAATAAGTGTTCATGGTCAACCGACAAAATATTAAAACTATACTTTTATGTTAACAGTAAATTACTCGTTTAATCGTCCGAATACTTTTGTGGCGTCTGTTTAGCCGATATTGACAACAAATCTTTCATAAGTATTATTAACGTTAGCGAAGACACTTCCAATTTAACATATATAACCGTGCTACTTGTATGTTATTACAAAAATAAATATATTTTACAATTATTAATGTGACTCGCATTTTTTATGCATCAAACTTTTCATTTGAGAGCGTTCAAATACTTTCACGACTCACTGTATGTTCCCTTCTTAGCTTATCCGACAGAGCGAAATCATGAGACCGCACTACCAAACGACGGAAACCATAGCGAATTAAACACCGTAATAAAAAGCCATTCCGGAACACGAGTTTCGAAGGACTTTCAGACACGCCCCAGGAAAGGATTCTACGTATCTGCCTCGACTTGAATACGGGATAAATTGCTTGACAATGAGCACATCGAGCCATCCTTCGTCCCTTTCTCTTCCCTGAACCCCCACAGATTTTTGTTTGTGACCCCGTGCCACGAAGGGATACAAAATACAATGAAATCACGGTTTGGGCTGTTTGTGTCGCGAGCGAAGGGAGAGCAAGAGAAACGGAAGGTGGGTCAGCGAACGGTGGAAAAGGGAGGGAAGGGAGAAAAGGTGGCGCGTTTAGGGCGGTTCTCGGAGTCTGTTATTGTCGACCGAACAGGATGATTTTCGACGGAACGAATTTCGTGCACTGCTACGAACGAGGAGCATCGGACGCCAGTACTTTTCCCGATTAATCTTCAACTCCGGCTCCAATTTGTCACGAGCTTTCGGAGGAGCACGCGCTCCACCGTCTCGGATCGTTCGAGGAGTAGATCGGACCGATTGCTGTTGATTGCTGTAATCATCGTTTTAGCAGGTCCATCGATCTTCATACACACCGATGCGGAAAAAATATTTGCGTCGTTTTATCCGAGTCGAACCAACCACCCTATTCGAAGCAGCCGTGTTTAATACTCGTAGCCAACATTAACATAGCCAGCATAAACCAACATCGACTCGTAGCCAACATAAACGTCACAGTATAATTCATGCAAACATACAGTCCGCGACAATAGAATAGCACACCCCGAAAAATTTGTTAATTCTTATTTATTAAAGTATAAAAATATAATTTTGAATATGTAGACAGGTACACATAAGTGTTGAACACCAAATAGCGCTAAGTTTCTATATACAAGGATGGTCCTTTTTGTTTCATCTGCAAAAATGTATATATCTTGATAAACCGGTGCGACAAAATAATAGCACATTATTGCAATTAATTAACATTTATGCATACATACGAAGGGAACTCAATATTTAATATTTTGTAGATCCTCCAGAGTTTTTTATAACCGAAATTATTCGCTTTGGAATCGACTTGAATAATTTTTTAATCCTTTTCTGCTTCATTCGTTCCCATTCGAGTGCAATGCACTCTTTTAATTCGTTTACGTTATTAAACTGTTTCCCTTTAGCATAAACTGCTCTAGCAAGGTCTCCCCAACAGTTTTCTATAATATTCAAGTCAGGGGAACGAGCTGGCCATTGCAAGACTTGAATATTTTCCGTCTCGAAGAATGCTTTCACAACCTTTGCGGTGTGAACCGCTGCATTATCCTGCTGGAATATGTGTTTTTCCCCGGAAATTCTGGTTGCGTGTGTGGTTATTTGTTCATGGATTAACATTAGATATTTCAGGCTGTTCATTTTTCCACTGATAAAATTAATATCCGTCTTTCCATGGTAGCCGATACCGGCTCACACCATGACTCCTCCGCCACCCATCTGACGACGGATCAAAAACATTTTTTCTTTACGTAAATCGTGGTAATAATAACTCCACCCGTCAGGTCCATTGAGATTAAACTTCTTTTCGTCGGTGAACGTGACTTTTCTCCACTTCTTCATCCAGTGAGCATGTTGCTCTGCGAACTGCAGTCTTGCTTTCTTATGCGTTTCGGTTAGAGGCGGTTGTTTTTTAAGCTTCCTTCGCTGCAGGTGCTTAGATCTTTGCAGGACACGTTGCACATTTCTGAAGTTTGTTTGTACGCCTGCTGCTTTAGCAATCTGCCTGGTAGTCATTGGTGCATTCGATGCTGCCCTTAGAATAGCACGTTTCTCTGGTGCTGATAGTGCCGCAGGTCGTCCAGGACGTTTTGTATTACTGTATTTCTCAGGATTTTTCAAATAATTCATGACAACCTTCCGGCTTCTATGAATTACTTTCGCAATCTATGAAATAGAAACATTTTCTTTAGATAGTGTCATAATTGTTTTCATTTCACTATCTTTCCGCAATAATTCACCACACTATATATCAAATACTTAGCCACCTTCCTTTGCTCGTGTTCAACTGAGAAGTGAGAGTGTAGCATATGTGCTATTATTTTGTCGGATTACGTTTCCATGAAATCTACCAAAACAACGATTCTAAGAATTTAGGGGCAGTGTTTACGTGTCAAAATCACTAAGATGGATATATAAGAAGTAACTCAAGAAGCATATGGATTGAACGCTCTCATTTCTGTTCTGTTTTTAAAATACTACGAAATTTAGAAGGTGTGCTATTCTATTGTCGCGGACTGTAACGTGCAAATCGTAGATCTTCTTACTCACCCCGTACCATCTTACTCACCCTATACTCTCTTACTCACTCTGTACCTTCTTACTCATCCTGACCATCGCACCCCTAATCACTCATCTTCATCCCTATAAAAACCCCACAAATTTTTGAAAAACAAGTTCAGATTTCTGTAGCTTGTGCTAACACGGAAACATATTTAGATGTGGAAATCCGGTTTTGATGAAACTTATGGGAGCGACTACATTTATTATTTATTTATTTTAACTTTTGTTAAAATTTTCTTGCGCGACCACATTACCTATTGAAAGACACACAATTTTTAAAAAATGCAAATTTTTTCGACCTCTGGTTTCAGAGATATCTCAAAAAATATGGTTCCGACCCCCAACTTTGAGGGCTGTTTTCACCCCTTCAAAGTAGATGGTTGCTTCAAAGAACTATAAGCATTCCTAAGTTTCATCAAAATCGGATTTTCGCATTTGAATATGTTCCCTGTTAAGGTGCGGAACTTGCCGATACGTGTTAAATAAACCTAAAATCTCTTCAAAAATTGTTGTTATTAATTCTGCAACTCAGGATTCAAAATGATTAGCACCCTAACTCAGGTATTGTAACGTCCTCCGTTCCTCGTAGTCACGTCTTCGAACGGAGTTATAAGTTCCTGTTAGCGCGATTGCGTTTATCGAATCGTGCCAAGAACACTTCTTCAAACCATCTGGTTCATTTAGAATTATCTTCGTCCCATTCGAAAAGATGGCGTTCTCTCTTCTTCGTTTCAAGACACAATCCTTTTGGCAAGAAAACGAATTATGCTACTTTTCGTAATCAATTGCTACTTTTCATTCAAATCGTTTACGCTTCCGTAAAATTGGTCAATCACGCCTTCCAGTGCGTAACCTCTTCGGTGCATAAACTTAAAGAAGACTACTTTCGATTTAGCTTCTTATTTCCGTCTTTCGGATGGTTCTCACCATACAAATTACCTAGTCTAAAGGAATTATTGATTACATAATGAGACCTGTTCACGTCTATATTAGAAAGCCCTGCATCTTTATACGCCATTAGTTTAATCTGCTCCTCCTCATTTAATAATTCGCTTCGTGGCGTGTTGGAGAAAATTGAAATTGCTTGAAAGTATACGTGTAACTTTAGGACAGAGGTTGCCGCTCTCCTCGCTAAAAATCTTAATCCAAAGTTACTACAATCATTTTTCCAATCACCTTTCGATAACCTAGTGTCACCAAATAATGCACACTTGTAACGTATGTTCAACTTCAGTTTTTCTCGTGATTGCCTAAAAAACTAAGGCTGAGCAGCGATAACATTTATTAAACATGTTTAAACAATATATGCAATTAAGGATATTTCCTAACTACATAAAGTACATAACAATTTACCGTTCATCCACATTTTGCGTATACAAGAGGGATTCGAAGAAGTTATGGCGCTTATTAGGTGACGTGTAAGAAGAATAGTAAAGACTGCTTTTTAGCACCTTTAGAAGAAACCTTTGGTGATAAAGAAGCAGACTTAACAACAACAAAGAAAGGTGTCTGCTGAAGACAACGCTTGGTTACAACTTTGAGACTCAACCACACAGTAGTTATTAACAATCAAAGTGTTTTTGCGACTTTATACCCCGAATAAAAGAAACGATTCGTAATATTTGTAGAATATTTACGAAAATGAAGATGGCTAGTTCAAAGAAATTTTATTCGACAGGTTCGCTCAAATATTAGTAGACCGCGGATCTTTATGAAAAATAAAATTTCTCTTTAATTGTAACATCCCGTTCCTCGCGGTTGCGTATTCGAACGGAGTTGTAAATTCCTGTTGGCGCGATTGCGTTTGCGAGACGCAAAACGAGTGGCGATTCTCGATGTCCGAGTAGGCGACGAATGATTCGCAAGCCTTCTTCGATTCTCGCTAATGCCGTTGGCCAAATTAACCCTTAACACTCCAATGGCTCCTCTGAGGAACACTAAAAATTACCATACTATTATTCGAAACAACTATGACCCGACCATAGTTGCATTTAATGAATCGTTAAAAATTGAACTGTTGTGCGTACAAATAACAGTAATAAATTTAATATGCAAGAAAGAAAATGAACCCTGTACAATATAATTATTCTACGTAAAAGAAATGACTCGATTTTGGAGTAGAATTGCTTCGAGTGCAAAGGGTTAATATTGGACGGCTGGTTCAATGTTTTCCGGCGGACCGTGTTACAGGGTGCGAAAAGTTAGGAAGATCTCGCGACGATGGACCTTTAGCAAAACGTAAGATACACTCCGAAAACGATGGTGTATTTCGCGAGATTCTAAATTCGACACGAACGTTGGTCGAATTTGTTTGTCTTATGATCCGAACGATGGTCAAAGATTCCAGTCTTGATGGACTCGCGCGATGGTTGATCGAGTCGAAACGATTCGATGCGGTTGACTCGGTAGTCGAATTGATTCTGCTCGAGTCGATAGTCGAAACGATTCTGATCGCCCTTTTCCGAAGTCCGTTTCCTCTTCCCTTCGTGTCGTTCGTGCGACAACTCGAGGATGTGGCCGATACGATGCATGTAGCACCTGGTTCGTTAATTTTCACCTGAATGAGGAGGATCTTCTTCGACGTTCCTCCATGGTGGAGGAGGAAGCCTCTCCTTTGGGTCGCCGATGTTAATTAATTTTTTGGAAGAAAGGACGGCACTTCGGATCAGCGTGAAGATGTTTGAAAATCCGCGCACAATGGCGCGGATGGTTTGATGGCCCAATTGCCCTTTTTGTCGATGGAGACCGTCAACGATCGCGTCGAAAGATCACCCTTCGACCTGGTACGGATCGCATGGCAATACGGCCTTTTTGCGTGCCAGTCGAATGGGCATTGTAACGATGTTCTAATTATCCCGTCGAAGACGTTGCAAACAAATGCCTTCGAACAGGCTGTTCCTCGACCCGGACGGAACGTTTACTATATAATTCTTGGGCAGGATTATTCTGATTAAGGTCGAGCACAGCAGCTGTCTGTTTTGGCAGAATTTTTCCTGGCGTAGCATTCGACAAGCAATACAAGGCGGGCATATGTATCGATGGGCTCGTGATGAGAATGCAAACCTTTCGTGGATACGATAGGAAAGGATCTTCTTCTTCTTGTTCTGCTTCTTTTCTTTCATTCTTTTTGCTTCTTTCGCCAAGAAATTCATAGATACCGAGTTTCGAAACTTTCACTAGGGGAATCAGCGATCGGTTGGCGGCAGCTGGAACTTTTAATAAAGCGATCGCAAATCTCTCGCACGCTGATTGAACGAGTAAGCAGAGAAAAGTGACCCCCGAACGCAACTTTCTCTTTCATCCGATCCACCCTTCAACCTCCAACCGCGTTCCCTTCGATCATACGACCCGCAAAAGTATTTGTTCAAATAGTTCGGCGAACTATTGACTTTGATAATAATGTTAGGGCTTAAGGAGGAAGTTTGAACGATGTTGGCGAAGTTGAACGGGTCGTTAATCGATAAAGAGCTGCGCGTACAACTCCCTCCTTCTCCTTCATCCGCGACTTTTAATTTTACGGTGTCTCTGCGATTTTATTTAACGCCTCGGATCTCGTCGCAACCCACGAATTTGCTTCCTTAAGCGGAGAAATCCTTGTAAGAAGAGCTTACATTTTTTAGGAATTCACTTGTTAGGAATTTGTAACAGAGATACCGACGTTGATCATTTTGAAACGTTAAGAGTAATTTATTTAACAGGAACAAGCTAGAAATAGTACAAGAGTAATCGTAAAATCTTCAAATTTTGTCATTGTTTTGCATTTGATCTAGTCATTTTTTATATAATGACATAAAATCTGTAGTTTAGCTATCCGTTACATACCACTAATCCGAATAAAAATCAAATTTTGAGGATAATTGAACGACAGGTAATTCGTTGAAACTGTTTCATGATAATCTATCGTTGTCAAAATTGAAATTAGGATGAACGGAAATTTGACCTAATTTAATATACGATTTATAGCATTTAACATTAAAACTACCGAACGATAAAACCAAAGATATATATTTCTATGTAACAATAACGAGACAGCATCTATTAAAACTTTATATAATTCTTATCATAACATGTACATTATTAAAGAAGTACATCTAAAAATTTCTGATGAAAACATTTTTATAACTTCAATAATTGCGAAAGAAAAAACTGAGGACCAGTCAAAATAAATGGTTTGGTAGTTCTAACGTTAATTTAAAAATGCGAAACATGTATACAATTGAGATTTCTACTTATTTGAATTTTCTAAGTGTTCGTAAATATATTAACGGTTCCATTGCACACAATAAGTTGCAAGTGTAGTTACGATTTTGTTGTAATTTGAAAACTGTATTGAAATAGAAAGGAGAGTGACACGTTCAAAGGAATTACTAGTCATGATTTTTATTTCATGTAGACATATATTATATTTAACAATTACATTTTTTTAATAAAATGAAAATATTTACATGAATTTTTACATATAACCATCAATTTTGATTTTATCCCTAAATAATCTTACAAACTTACCTAACATATAAATTTAAAAATATGTACTTGATAACTGAAATTATACGCTATAATTATACAGTATATTTAAAATATTTACACGTTCCTTACAGGTTCTTTACACGAATCCTATATTAACTTTTTAGTACAGAAAATAATGCATTACGTGACAAAGAATACATTGAGAATACTGCATGTTGGATTACTTATTTTAAGACCATTATAAGTTAGTAACTTACAATCACGTGATTTGTTTGTATATATACTTTTACCACATGCATTTAAACAAAATGTATAACAATGTATAATTTAATACATTATAATAATTGTTGTACAAGTGGACACGTTCACAAGACCAGTTTTTGTTTTGTACATTTGAAAATTCTAAAGACAGTTATATTATCTCGTCAACATCATCCTCTATATTATTCTAAAACTGTGTGATACATGAATATTATTGTATATAAAAAATATATTATATTTAAACATTTCCATTCTATAATAATATGTTGGTACATAAATTAAAAATACTTTTAACAAGTATTGCAGACTATCTTACGAATTTATTACAAATGACAAAAGGTTTAGTAAAAAACCAATAAATATGGTAAATAGCAAAATAACTTAATTAATGTAATTTCGGCAAACTTGTTTATGAATCGCCAAAATTTCATGAATCTGCTAGCAAACTTCGAGGTCGGTTACGATGCCTTCTATAATATTATAATTTTGCATTTGGCTCCAGATTTGTCACCAAGGTCTGGAGAGTTGATTATGATGTCAAATCGACAGCAAATGAATGCCAGACGTTGCTGTCGTTAATTAATTATTTTTAATTATTCGCGTCCGACTATGACTAAAGTCATATACGCGTTTCTGTATTCCAATTGAATCTTATATATTATATTATATATTTTGTTTGACTTTACAACGACTCTATCACTACTAACTTACAATCACGTGATTTGAAAAACTAGAAACTAGAGAGAAAGTTACAATCCTGTCACAAATTAATTTGTTCAAAAACCTTCTTTGTTACGGTATACAGATACTTTCTGAATATTACATTTATACATACTAAAAATTTCATTATTGACCAAATTGGTTAATCGGTTTTTGAGTTAAAACTATTAAAGGTGACGAAGATCGTCGATTAATAAAGCTAAACTTTGAAGGGGTGAAAACAGCCCTCAAAGTTGGGATATTTTTGAGATATCTCGGAAACCAGAGGTCGAAAAAATTTGAATATTTTTTTAAATTGTGTGCTTTTCAATGGGAAATGTAGTCGCGCAAGAAAATGTTAACATAAGTTTTTTGTTTAAACAATATAAAGCTATAAGCTCCCATAAGTTTCATCAAAATCGGATTTTCGCATCTGAATATGTTCCCTAGTCAGCAGCTTCAATTATGAAAGAGGGATTATTCGACGAAAAACGTAGGAATCGCGATCACAATTTTTAGTGCTACCGCAGAATACGATATTCACTCGTTCCCAGTCGAAATCATTTGCTCGAAGGTGGTAGCGAAAAACGTGATACGTTCGTCGATAGGACGCGTATCTACGGTTGCGTGCGGTTTCCGTAGTGACCTATTTCCCCTTGTAATTCGTGAAAACAATGCGAATACCACGGGTCCGCGTTTCGGATTAACGAACAGGCTGATTAGAAGCGTGCTTTCCACCCCCGTCGGTGCGCGCGCCCGCTTTCTGGGGTAATTCTCACCAGCTATCGAATACGTATACGTTATACGTTATACGTATACGTATACGGCCCTGTGACGCGCCGCATGCCGCATTCCGCATCGTCTGCATCGCACGTATGCACCGCTGCTACACGGATGCACAGGCGTCGCAGGAGCCGCAAACGTGTACCGCCACCTCTCTTGCACTCGCTCCGTGTACGGGTCGCCGAGGAATAACACCTTATCGGTGCAACGACACCAAAATAAGTATCAATTAGATTAATAATACCGTGCTCGCACGCCAAGCAAATTTGAGAACGTATATCTTCGAGAATGCACTTTGGCGGCGGTTAAAATGTATGTGATGAGAGAAGAGAAAAAGGAAACTGCGTTTCATGTCTTGGACCTTGCCAGAGGAGTACCCTGTTAGACACCTGAGATATCAGAAGGCAGTTAATCCTCTATGCGCCGAATTTTTCTATAATCTATAATAAAATCTAAAATCTTTTCTAAAATCTATGTGTGCAGATTAAAAGAAATTTGCCAGTTTAAACGATTTTATTATAAGTTGTAAGTTTGTGGTAACAACGGCTTACGATGGCTACAGTATACAGGGTGTTTCGTCTAAAACAGGACACCTAAATATTTTCACTACCTCTGAAAATACAAAAAATGTTGCTAATGTAATCTAAATGGTTTCAAAAGACGAATCGGATGGAAGAATCGTTTTTTGTAAATTGTAATTTTTTAATCGTTTCTCCAAGGTCAGTCGTGTTTTTTACATATATACACATAGATTTTTTGTTGTTGTATGTTATAGCAAACATTATTGTGCATACATCTATGTTGAATAGCACGACCTTGAAATGACCGTGAACTCTAAAATTTGCTAATTAATGCAGAACTTACTTTCAGCGACATTTCAGATTTCGACGGTAACAGGAACTCGATTATGAACTTGAACTTGTAAATAAACACATTGTATCATTCGTCTGTGTAGATAGAGAGTGAGAGAGATATGTATTTAAGAGTTTGCTCACTGCTAGATTTCTCAGTGTATCGACAAGCGATCCATATTGCGTTATTCAGAACAGGAGAAAATTCAAATGGTTTTAATTTACGGTGATGCTCGCGAATGTCTAAGAGAAGCAATACGAATTTACAAAGACAGATTTCCAGAACGTTCTCGTCCATCGCGTTCTGCATACTCAAGTATTGTTAAAACATTTTGTGAGACTGGTAGTGTCAACAGAAACATTCGTATGAGACGTAAGATTGTTACTCATGAAGCAAATGTGAACAATATCATCGCGAAAGTAAATCAAAACTTGCATGTTAGTATAAGGCAACTTGGACGTGAAACTGGTATTAGTGTTACAAGCATATTCCGGATTCTTCATTCACAAAAATTTCATCCTTTCCATTTATCTCTTTATCAAGAGCTCCATGGAAGAGACTTTGAAAACCGCGTACATTTTTCTCAATGGGGTATATGGAAATATGAAAGTGATGAAATGTTTCTCCAAACAGTATTGTTTACGGATGAAGCATCCCTTACAAATCATGGTCAGGTGAACCTCAAGAACATGCATTATTGGTCGGTTGAAAATCCACGATGGTTTAGACAACTCGATAAGCAGAGACCATGGACCATAAATGTCTGGTGTGGTATTCTAAATAATAGGATAATTGAGCCGTATTTTATCAACGGTACGCAAACTGGGCAGAAGTATGCTGAATTTTTAGAACATATTTACCAAGTTTATTAGAAGATGTACCGTTTAGGGACCGACTAGTATTATGGTATCAACACGTTGGGTGTGCAGCACACTTTTACCATATTGCAAAACGTGTCCGCAACGAAAAAATCTATTACCGATTATGTATCCATATTTTGGGTATATGATATATAACTCTGAAAATAGAAGAAAACACAAGCATTATCCTAAATATACCAAAATCTATCAAAATAGCCTACTGTAACTTGAAAGTCACAAAAGCGTATCATATAGAAATTGTAACAAAATGATTATTGAAATTGCAACCAAATAAGTTGTTATTGATATGCAAATCCAAAATGTACGCTTTGTTTCGTTTAATAGATAGAATATTATAGAGTAGATAGAAGCACAAATAATGTAAAGTGCACAAGATGGTTCCGTTGGTTTCCATCTGCAGACAACTTGCAAGCGTTATCAATATTGTTATTTGTTACCTCAGAAACATTATATAATTTAAACGTATACATTATCGTATAAAAAACTAAAATCGTGAATTCTAGTATATTCTAGTATATTCCAGTTTATTCCTGTATAGTCTAGTAAATTATGGTATATTATGCTATAATTTTGCCCAATCTAGTATACCCTTGTATATTCTAGTACATTCTAGTAAATTTTAGTATATTCTGGTACATTCTAGTGTATTCTTGTATATTATGGTATATTCTAATACATTCTAATGATTCCTAGAACATGCTGCAACATTTATATTATAATCGGGTATATTCTCGTATATTATGATATATTATGTAACATTCTGGCACATTCCAGCGTACTCTAGTATAATCATGTATATTCTTGTATATTACGGTATATTCTAGTTAAATCTGGTACATTCTGGTACATTTTAGTACAATTTGGTATATTAGGTATTTGTTACCTTATATTCTGGCATTATCCTAAATACATCAAATTCCATCATAATAGCCTACTGTAACCTGAAAGTCACAAAACTGTATCATATACAAATAGTAACAAAATGGTTATTGAAATTGCAAACAAATAAATTGTTATTGATATGCAAACCCAAAGCTATTATGTACGCTTTGTTTCGTTTAATAGACAGAATATAATAGAATAGATAGAAACACAAATAACGTAAATTCCGCAAGATAGTTCCGTTGGTTTTTACCTCCAGACAACTTACAAGGCATCTACTCTGATATTTCAGGTTGACGGTGCTGCCAACCGTTGTCAATATTGTTATTTGTTACCACGGAGACATTATATAATCTAGACGTACACGTTATCTTATAAAAAACTAAAATCGTGAATTCTATTATAGTATATTCTAGTACATTCCAGTTTACTTTTGTATGTTCTGGTATAGTATGGTATATTGTGCTGTATTCTTGTACGTTCTAGTATATTGTGGTATATTATGGTATATTATGCTATAATTTTGCCCATTCTACTATATTCTTACATATTCTAGTACATTTCAGTATATTTTAGTATATTCTTGTACATTTCAGTGTATTCTTGTATATTTTGGTATGTTATGGCATATTCTATATTACATTCTAATGATTTCTAGAATATGCTGGTACATTTCTATTATAATCGGGTATATTCTGGTATATTATGACATATTATGTAACATTCTGGCACATTCTAGCATATTCTAGTATAATCTTGTACATTCTTGTACATTATGGTATATTCTAGTATATTCTAATTAAATCTAGTACATTCTGGTACATTATATTACAATTTGGTATATTCTGGTATTTGTTACCTTATATTCTGGTTATTTGTTACCTCAGAGACATTATACAATTTAGACGTACACGTTATCTTATAAAAAACTGAAATCATTTGATAAAATGTCGATATATTAACATGTGACTTGAATGTTACACGGCCCCATAGAGGATTCAATTGAACATTTATTGTAAGAGAACGGTATCTTATGTTTTATTCAATATATTGTCCATCGCTGGCTACTACTTTTTCTCATATTTATGGCAACATCGGGATACTGCGTCGGAAGAACGCTTCATCTTTTCAAGCTATCCATGAATCGAACTAATGTTTGATATATTCATACAATGGCTGTTCAGATATCATCGATGTAAACAAATAGTAATCACAATTAGCAATGACTGGTAAATTAACCGTTTACAACAGTTAACACTCAATGGTATAAAGAATGGAATTATTTGATGTAACTTCTACCAGATACCAGGACCTTGCTGAACCTGAACGCGAATCCTCTTGCAGGCTTGTTTCATCCCTTCCTTATCCATTTTCGCCGTCATCTTCACGGTGATAGTCGTTAGGGTATCTTTGGCGTTACGACGCCTTGCAGTTACCTTTGCCTCGATCACGCCTCGCTTGCAACAACAAGAGATTGCAGTTGGTGGTGCACGAAAGCCGCAAGACAGAGGACCACTGATAACGGAGAAGTTGGTAAAGCCTGATCGTAAAGTCTTTTCTTTCAATTCGATCGCTGGGTTCGCGCTTCTGTTGCGATCGGAACGTTTTCTGTTTGTAGCTCGCGATACAGTTACCTTCTGCCGCTTATCAAAACTTCGAAATTTCTTGGATATTTCGTAAAGTTGCGTCATTGCGAAACCAAACCACTCGATGATCTCCACAGGCGATCTTTGGCTACGAAGCAATTCGATTATTGCCGCTCTTTGCTCGTATTCTTGGTTCATCACCGACTGTTACGTCGTAACAACATTATATATAAGCGCATATGAATTTTGTGACACTGCACAAGTTGAGCACCCGGTATATCCCTACTAGCCAGCGCATTGGAAATCCTCAGCAATAAACCACCCCTACGTCCAACATCTTGCGACCAGGCGCAACGGCCAAACCGAACGTTTACCTGCGATCGCGCTGCTTGACCAAACCATCATCGACTCTGATCGGTGCGCTTGCATGAACCATTTTCTGTATAAATACTGCACACTTTTCGTACTCTAGTCGATTTACATTTCAAACGTCACTAAAACAACTTCAACTCAACTAAACCGCTCGTTTGTAAATCCATATTATTTTCGTAACAAAAACCAGTACATCGGAATTATTAAACTCAGTTCTGCGTACTAACAAGTCGTGTGTCTTTATAATATTATTTGCACCACCCCTAAATATCGAGCCTTGTTAAGTTAAGTGCTCGAAGCGCAAGGATAAATATAAAACGTTCTTACAAAACGATTTATTATTCGTGCGCTCATAACACCGACATTTTCCCATTCATTCACGAATTGGTGGTTTATGTAATAAACCATCAATATACAATCATCATAAAACGCATACTCATCGTACATCCTTTGAAAACGGATGACTTTTTTAAAAGTGGATCAAATGGCTTGAGCGTTTTTCGAAATATTAGAAGAATTGGTTTACTAATTGATGTGTAAATAATTTTTGTAGAAAATTACTATACCAATCTATTAGCTCGTCAAAAAGTACTTTGTTTATATCTGATATTTACTTGATATTTACTGGTTGCGCTATCTGATTTCAAACAGCAGAGATTTATTTGTCCTGTCCAAAATGCATAGAACTTGTATGGAACAAGCATGTGAATTTCACCCATTTGTTCGCTCGACTGTCCACACATGAGTTTTGTCATTCTTCGGAAAATCGAGTTAATTAGCGATCGCTATTATAATGGGTGTCCCAAAATTAACGCGAGATTTGAATTCGTCGCCATTTTTATAGTAAATTGTTACGGTTACTTTTGAAGATTGACCAGAATATATCAGACTAAACTTATATGATATCGATAAATTCGTAACACGGTGTTGAACTCTGTTTCTTTTCGTAAAGGAACAGTATGGTTTTTATTTGCATTCCGATAGAGTGTTTCAAGACGAATGCAACGCAGACCTACTATGAGGATCACTCAAGATCAACCACGATAGAAAATAAAGGGTGTCCCAAAATTAACGCAAGATTTGAATTTGCCGCTATTTTTGCAGTAAATTTCTGGCAACCCTGAAAAAAGAACAATTCGACAGCTGAGAGTTTAGGGTTAGTAAAAATGGAGAGTTATACGATACAACAACGTGTTTTCATTATTGAACAATATTTTAAATATAATGAAAGTTTGGCGGCCGCAGTTCGAAAATTTTATACAAAATATGGTCAAAATAGTGTTTTAACCTCGTCAACTGTGAAAAGATTAATTGAAAAATTCAGGGAGACT